>NHYE01005463.1:0-32423 GCA_002938385.1 Gymnopilus dilepis | reverse complement strand
TGTCTCTTTGACAGTGCTGTTCTTGAGCATAGAATTGACAAGCGTGACACTGTGCTCAGAGACTAGGCTGTGGTCAGGAGATTCCCCTTCTGCGGCAGCAAGGAAGGTGTCGATGATGTTGGCCCTTATCTCTGGATCAGGTAGATCAAGGCCGCGCAACAGAAGAGGAATGAGCTGAAGGTCTGCTCGGTCATGGTATATCAAAACAATATTATAAGTGACTCACGATAGGCATCTCATGGGCATACGCTGCCCTGGGTATCGACTTAATTAAGGACGTTAGTGCTACAATGGACGCCGTCTGTCGAGTGGGGTCTAAAATCCTTGTAAGCTTTAAACGCTATGCCTTAGAAAAGTCACTCACCACTGCTGTCCTTGGCGAAGGCAATCATACGAGGCAGCACTGTACCGACGTATTTTTGCACGTGAAGAACCTTGACTTCTGCATGATTCGATTTCGTCAAGATGGCATCCGGTGACGGAATAACACCAATTGCTTTAGCTGCATCCCATCCGACGGCTTCATCACCAAAGGCTTCGTATAGTCTCTCTGCAAATGAGACAGCTTGAGGGTGCTTGCGCACGAGCAGAGCTTTGGTGATCTGATGAAGAAATCCAGGCAGAATGATGAAATGTCCCTTAAATAGCAGTAAGATTACTGACCCAAATCCAAGATGTTATCGCCCATTTTCGTCTGAAAAGCGGTATGTCCTCGCTGGCTATTTCATTGTCCCAGTATTTATGAAGCTTGTCGTTCAAGAAAGAAGACAGTTCTGCTACGAATAAGTTCCACATCGCGTATAAAACTCTCGGATCACTCTCACCATTGGCACGTCTATTTAATATTGACGACACAATGTGAAATGCAGATAACTTTTGCAAGTCGCTGTCGGCTAGGACTAGTGCCCACTGGAGTAGCGTGTCAAGGAATTGACCAATGTCCTCGATGGACAAGCCGACCTGAGGGCAAACTGTCAGTTGAATGCGAGCAACTAGAGTAGGAAACAAGACCTCTGGGCGCAAAGCAATAATGGCTGCAGCTAGCAGTGCCAGGAGGTTTCTCTGCGCAGAGGTGCTAGATTCCTGACAACTCGGGCATCAGACAACACCATCTATCGAAACAAAGATGGCACCCCACGGTGAAGATAAAGAGTCGCCTAGTCTTGTCGATTTTTTGAAAGCCTTGAGCAATGTCCGTGAAGTCGCCATCTAGCAAGGCCTTCGATAGGGATAAGGCGTAGGGCTGTTGCCGCCTGAATAGTAAAACACCAATGAATCAGCATTTGCGACAGGGCACGACATCTGGGACTGACTGGAGGGGTGTCGCTTGCACAACAAGGTTGACGATTTTGCCCGCAACTTCTATCAATCGTGGTTCGGTAGCTACGGCAATTTGCTTGTCCGAAAGAAAGGCTGACGCCACGAAAACATTGAAAATATGAGGAACTAGGCGGTCGATGTATTTCGCAATATCTGGGTGCTTCTCTTTGGATTTGAATTCTAGTGCTTGCGCGAGGGTTTTCAAAATCATGTGAATGTAGGCGGCGGAGGGTTCTGGATCGGCTGAAATGATGGGTAACTGTTCTGCAGATGGGAAGCAGATGATATCCAGCTTCGTAGTCAAACGAATGACAAGGTTTTCGAAAAGCTCGGACTGTAAGCACAATTTTGAGAGCGTTGAAAGTACTCTCCAACTTCTTTGGCGGCCAATGGTGTCTTCTCGGGTAGGTGCGCTGTCCGTGAGAGAGCTGAAGAGACTGGGCAATATTTGTTCGGAAACATGGCGAGGGGCAATGTTGCTAATTCCGGACAAAAGATCTAAGATTGAGTCGCTGTAATATGAAATGAGAAACTCTGTCAGCTTCGCCGTATGATGTAGTATAATACCTTTCGTCAAAAAACCCATCTTCATCTCCTTCCAGCACCTCACGGACATGGTGTACGATGAAGCCGAGCTCTTCATCGGTCAGCAGGTGTGGTGTAGAGACCATGGCATTCAAACCAGATATGGCTGCCAAGCGTGAACTTGGTAATTTGAGGCCTATAGTTAAGACACCAAGAACCTCGTCTTTATAAGGCAACAGAGGAGGATCGATTTCTGGACTGGGGGTTTTCGTCGCAGAACCGCGAGCTGCAGTTATGAGCTCAGAGAGTAAAAGAAGAGTTGACGTCCTGGTAGAAGCTTCGTCGGGATTGTGAAAAAGTTGCACTAAATGGGGAACTGCCTGTGATATGGTATATCTTGCCACTGACGCTGAACACATATCATCAATTAAATCGGCCAGGAAGAAGGACCAGACCGCGTACGCGTAGTCAACATAAATGCACCCAGCACTTTTGTTGCAGGTCTTGCTTGGCTCTTTTCTGGCTCTTTCAGGATCTGAAGACACTCCTCACATACATTCCTTGCTAGTCCCTGAATGTCTTCGTTGACTTCCACAGCTGCTTCCTCGTCTGCATAGATGGTTCTAACAAGGATTTGCGTTGTTTTAAGGGCTTCTTCTTCGGCTTCTGGGTCGACTGGTTGGAAAATCTGCTCGCGGAATGACTCAGTCATGCTGCTTGAAGAATCTTAATTGGGACATTACTTCTAATTTCAGAGCATTCCACAGCTTGCGAGCAGAGACACGTGCGAGAGCGGCTCCGTAAACGGGGAGGCAAGCACCAAGTGTCTGTAAGGCATCTTTCTGGAGTGGTAGGTCGGTAACCGCATGGTAACAACATTGCGCGAGATTACCTTAGTAGCTCGTGATCCAGCTGATATTTTTTCTAGGAAGACGGGAATTGCTAGTGGGCCAAAAGCCGGGGTAGCATTCAAACAATTTCTGGGCAAAAGTCAGAAGAGACGACACAAGAGGACTAAGATGACGTTACCGCAACGCAATTCTCAAATCATCCGTCGTAATTCCATACCGGTCATTCGGTGGCGGACGGAAAGTAATGGGGAAATAACAGAAGAGAATATTAAACATCGACTGTAATGTAGGTGAGCTTAAACAAAGCGCAAAAGATATTTACTTGCCTCAACATGTTCATGTATGTCAAACTCTATCAGAATTACGCGAGCTATGGCAAATGCCACAATCAGATTCCTGGGATCCTTTTCGCCTTCTGCAAGACCGACATATCCGTCCAAAAACGTCTTGCCCATGGATTTTAAGACTGATAGATTAAAGGTTAATGAAGAGGAGTGAATTACGATGAACTTCTTCTACCATCTCGATGATAGGCCATAAGCGAGTCGATGATTGAGAATACTTTGAACCGTACGTCTTGTACAATCGACTTCATTCGGACATCCCGAAAGAGCCTGAACAAAGATTTCAGTGAGAAAGGGAGACAATTTGTTTGGAGACTCACGACTCGACAATTGTGGTGACCTCGGGCGTACTAAGTGTTGGCACTTTGGCAAGTGTCAGGAGGCCAGTCAGAGCTGGCTTTATCGTCACCGTATCGTCCAGTTTTCCACAGAAGAATGCAGTCAAAACTCTGACTTAGTAATGCTGAGAACATCCGCCTTCCTGAGAGGCTGAGGAAACAAACGAACCAGATTGCCCATTCATCTTCTCGGGAGGTAACTTCTCCACCACCAAGGCTAGCAGTTCGACGCCTAGACAACCTCCATAGTAAATTCTTAAACAGTCAGGGATTGAGGATTTGAGCTCACCCTTTTGTAGCAGAGTGCTATCCTCAGATGTCAGATATTCTCCGAGGGCTTTGACGACGTTTATCAACGAAGAGTGATCATTAGAGATATCTGCAACGTCCGAAATTTAATTCACGACATTAGAAGTCGGTGAGTGAAGTATCATGCCTGAGACGATGTTCTTTATCTCTTCATCCTGGCCTGTGGCCATCCACGTACGGACCAATCTCTCTGTTGATTCCATCCGGAAGAACGTTCAAGAAAGTGAGGGACAGAAAATCGTATTGGTGAGTAGAAGGACAGTCTGAGTAAAGATGATATCGACTCTGTCGCGACCCCCGATTAGATATTTCGGTTGCACGTGAGACGCGTCTTCTCAAAACCCGCGCTGAAGCCTGGCTTCAAATATCTCTTGACCTGATCCGCTCCGCTGTGCTCGCATTCCTCTCTGGTCCCTTGCGCTGGGTTGTCAAAAAAGCGGAGGCCCTGCACGCTGTCTAGCTCATGCTACTTCAGGGCGCTTCTGCTACCCGCTGTTTGTTGAATGGCCATCAGTACTCTGCTCGGAGGTTGTTCTCTGTCACCTCGACATGGTCAAGGACGGCTGGTAGAAGGAAGCAAATTACGGAGTCCAAGGACAAATGGAATTACAACACCGACCCTTTTGATGGAACAGTAGCAGATGATCACCATAAACTGCCTCTGGTCGATGCCAACAAATTAGAAACGGGTTTAGCTCCTCCAGTTGGCGTGAAAATGCTAGTTCGGGACTTCATCGAAGATTCGCTCTACAATCCGAATTATGGGTACTTTCCAAAGCAAGCAACCATCTTCAACGCGAATGACACCCCGTTCGACTTCACAAATCTGCGTGATTCTGCGGAATTTCAGGAGGAGGTCGCGTCAAGATATGCAGACTACGGAGCAGACGATTTCAATGGCCCCGGCCGTCAGTTATGGCATACGCCGACAGAACTGTTCAAGGTATGTAGAAACAGTACGCAGCTTCTGGACACCACTGAACTCCCAGCGTAGCCTTGGTATGGCCGCGCTGTCGGGCGTTGCCTGGTCTCTGAGTATCTGCTGAAGTACTTTCCGTATGAAGATTTCGTGATATATGAGATTGGGGCTGGGAACGGGAGTTTAGCAAAGGATATTCTTGATCTGCTGCGGGAGGACTATCCGGAAGTTTACGAACGAACTCGATACAACATTATTGAGATCAGCGAAAGCTTAGTGAAGTTGCAAAAGAAAAAACTTCAGAAGGCACACCCATGCGTAGAGATCACTCATATGAGTATATTTCAATGGAGAAAGACGGAATCAGCACCCTGCTTCTTCATTGCCATGGAAGTTATCGTAAGCTTCTCTACGGTATTCCTATTTGTCGACACTTATGGTTTGCCAAGGATAACTTTGCTCACGACATCGTTCGTTATGACTTGGACACCTTGAAACCATATCAAGGACTTGTGGCTATCGACAAGAATGGTGATTTCGACCTCATTTATACGCCGGTCAACGATCCTCTTATCGTATCTTTTCTTAACCTACGCCCCATTCTGAAGCATTCGCCGCCGATCCATAAGCTGCTTCTACAATCACCGACCTTGAGGAAGCTATATCGTTCCCTTCCATTTGCACCGAATCTGTCCGCGACAGAGTTCATACCGACAAGACTTCTGAGTCTTCTAAGGACGCTACGGAACTATTTCCCAAGGCACCGTCTTCTCCTATCAGATTTTTCATCCCTTCCAGACACAATACCGGGTGTCAATGCCCCAGTGGTGCAGACTCGATTCCAAAATATGACTGTCCCATGCACCACGCTCCTTGTGAAGCAGGGATATTTCGATATCTTCTTCCCAACTGACTTCGAACATTTACGGGACATGTACGAATTCACACTCGCTCAGCCCCCCTCTATCTCGACTATACCAGCGGAGGATGCAATTCCGGCGCGTATAACACCCCTTACGTCAACGGCGTCGGCATTCTCACTTGGTTCGCAATATTTCTCGTCATACCAACCAGCTTCTAGGCGGAAGCCTATCGACGGCGTGGCGTCAGCCAGTGGTCTTCCGGTTGGTGAACGCAAATCTAGCGTCTTCTCGCATTCGCAATTCCTAGAGACATATGCAGAGCTCGATAAGACTCGGCTACGTAATGGTGAAAACCCCATGCTGGATTTCTACAAGAATGTCAAATTCCTGTTCTAACGACTAGTCACCGGACTCTTTCTTATGATTGAGTATTTTTGCGCAGGATGTATAGGTAATAATGAAATGCTTCCCCTAATGCTTTTATCTCCAGGGTTGTTCCTTCTCTCTGCAAATATCGTCGCCTGAAGTGCGGTTGTCCAAATGTCAAATATATGAACAAACCCTTATCCTTCAACACTCTACTAGGAATTTCAGGAGTGGATCAATCACGAGCAATCAGGCTTACCTCAGAGTCTCTTCTACTTCCTTGTTGCAATCGTCAACAACTTGCTGGGGAGGATCCTTTGCAGAAGTCGGCTTAGAAATGAATAATGGCCAGGACACAGACTGACCCAAACATCCCCCTTAGCAGTCATCATGGCATCCATAGTACCTGGACGCATGGTGATTCAGATTGCAATATTCAAAATGGAGAGCAAAGCTACCTTTATCAATGGCAACATCAAATGTGCCATCTTCAAAGGAGAGATTACGGACGTCCATCTCATGCCCTAGTAATAGTCTTGACATTTATGCCATTTCAACCATTGATCGATCGCTCACATTCCATCTCTGGACGCGGAGCGCTGTGTCGCTTTTTCATTTGCTCTATGAGCACGCTAGAGTACTGTCTTCCGTGCGTCAGTCGAAGTAACTTGCTACGCTGAATCTCAGGTACAGACATCAATGTTAATGATATTCCGATAGCCGTCTTCCCACATCTAAGGCCAACAGACCATGAGGGCGCGGCCTATTGAGTAGCACGGATTACCTACATCTTCTGATAGTCTGGAATTTCCGCATCCAAGCATCAAGATGCGTGACGACTTGTCGGGAATAAGCTCATGAAGAAGATCGACCAGATCAGAATATGATTTGAACCAGTCGAAGGACTCGTTATCTGCTTCCCTTTCGTTCCTCAGCTTGCCAAAATTTTCCAGGAACTGGAGGCGTGGACTAACTCTGAATATCTTTGGTCCCTAGCAAATTTGACAAGAGTAAAACACTGTACAATAAACGATGGGCTTCCCATGTACTTACCAATATTCCCTCGTGCCATATTGCTCGTTCTTAGATGGTAGGACGTTGGGCATGTTGGTATATATCCGGTTGTGACTGTGGATTGAAGCAATTGACGCGAAAGGTAGGAAGTAAAGGAAAGAGATAAGATAAGATGCATGATTCTCTCGGACGTCCAAGCCAAACAGGCGATCCTCTGGTGGCAGTGCCAATTTTGGTCTTGTCCCCCGTTCAATACTTCTGGGCATATTCCAGCAAAGATGCCGACCAGTCGTTTCGAGCCCTCCACCATCAAGAACAAGATAAAGAGAGAAGAAGTTGCCAATAAGCAGAAGAAGGCCAAAAATCAGCAAAAATTGCAGAAGCGATTGGCACAAGCCAAGCAAGAAGCTAATGACCCTGCTGCCAAGAAGGTTATCTTCTTCCCTGGAACACAAATCGTCCACGCTGACTTTTGTTTAGAAACGTCTTGCTGAAAATGTCCCTCATACACTTGACAACATGCGCGAGTTCGACCCGTCCATCCTGACTGCCGATCCCTCATCGTCAACAGCCGAATCATCTAAGCACGACGAGTTGGCTGCAGACCTAGAAAACGACCCGTTCGCCTCATACTTCACATCCGTCGACGACCCATCTATCCCTCCTAAAATACTCATTACAACATCCCCAAAAGCATCGAAAGCCACATACGAATTCTGTGACGAGTTGGTGGGCGTCTTTCCAGGTGCCGAGTTTATACGGCGGAAGAAAGGCAAAGGTTTTGAAGTAGGCAGGATAGCAGGATGGGCTGCGGACCGAGGGTATAAGCATCTCTGTGTCGTCAACGAGGACATGAAGAAACCCAGTGCGCCGCTCTGTTCCACGGCAGACCTAACAAGCACTCACCTCTAGCTTTAGATGCTATCACCCTTGTCTACCTGCCGAATGGGCCTTCAGCGTATTTCAAATTGACCTCTGTCGAACTCACGAAACAGATCTTCGTAAGGGTTTTTCCTGATGTATATCTCTACTTCTGTCTGACTTTTTTGGAGGGTCATGCTCGTGCCACAGCACACTATCCGGAGCTCGTGCTAAATGGCTTCGTGACCCGTCTAGGACAAGCTGTTGGGCGAATGTTTCAAACCACTTTTCCTCAATTACCAGAATTTCAAGGCCGCCAAGTTGTCACCCTCCACAACCAACGAGATTTCCTGTTCTTTAGACGGCACCGGTACGATCTTGCACTATCTGCCAGTCACGGGGAAATTCTCATTTGATACCTTCATCTAGATATGCTTTCCGGTCCACAGAAAAAGTGGCACTACAGGAAATTGGTCCTCGATTCACCCTGAAGCTGAGATGGTTGAAGAAGGGTATCCCAGCTGTATATAATTATGGCGAAAGTGCCCCGCAGTTGACTCTTGGAACCGAGCCTTCACTCGAAGCAGGCGAAGAAAAACCTGAGGGGTCGGGTTCACAAGAGGGTGCCTTAGAAGAGCGACCTAAAAAGACCGTACCGCCTAAGCAGGACGAGTTTATTTGGCAATGGAAGGTTGGTTTCTGCCTCGTATTCATTTGTAATACACTGATAAATATCTACTCTTTATTAGCCTGAGTTGGAGACCTCAAGGAAAACATTCTTTCTTTGATACCCCGAATGCATTTATAGTATTTAACACTTTGGAGAATACATTATTTGTTTCTTGACCATCTTGACGCTGGAATTGGGAGATATGTTGGATTATTGCAGCATTCAAGCCGACTCCTCAATTACACATTCTGTCATCTATGTTACAGGTTCGTCAAGGCTTTGAGCTCAAACATGAATATAAAAGAGGCTTGAGATCAATTGCAAGTCGAAAGCATGATGTGGCATTTCTATTGCAGATAACGTACACGTCGCGACAGGTTACAAAAGCTGCACGGATCAAAGCCTTGATTTGGTCTCTGCAACACTGGTATGGAGTGCGTAAAGATCATCCGCCGCCTTGGCAATTTCCCTCACAAACTGGGCATTGGGCATCTCTTTCCGCGAGGTGATGGTATACTGCAACCGGTCTGCGGACACTATTCAGAGGCTACAGCAATCAAAATCAACATGGACTCACCATCATAACCCGTCATGTAGGCGACTCCAAAGCCATCCGGGACAACCTCACCCCAGCCATAGACAGGGAAGTGTTTTGAGAATATGGCAGACGTGCTAAGCACCCAGTATGACGACCGCTTGAAAACTGGGTCGTCATATAGTTCAGGTAGTTCCTCGCCTTCATTCAAAAGTTTCCGAAGCCCTATCAAATTAAAAATATAGATATCATGTGAGGCATCAAAGAGAAATTCACCCACCAAAGAGATGACGGTCGACACCTTGTCCCTGGCCAGCTGCTTTCGCCAGATTCACATGCTTCCTGGTGGCGGCATCGAAAAGCTTCTTCCGAGTCTCGGGTGTGGCTGCAGGATCATCCATGCTGCGCACCCACTCGTCAGCTTCGGTGGTTACGACGCGAATAGCCTCAGTCCGACCCTTGTAAAATTTGCGAGTCGAAGCAGCCTCGTAAGTGCCCCCGTTTCTCTTGTTCTCGCCAAGCAATCGTTTGTACGCTAGCTGTACAGTCATCTGTGCCCATGAGTCTGGAGAAACACCGAATGCCTTTATAGCAGCCTTTCCATAAGAGGTGAGATAGAAGCCAAGGACCTGCGATTCAATGAGCTCCACTGCTGCACGATCTGCTTCTGCGATAGCTTGCGCAGTAGCTTCAGTGACCTCCCAATCCAACGGGACTGGGGTCTTCTCGGCATCCGGCGAGGGCGAGCCATGATCGAAGGCGGGATCATAGAGCATGTCAAGGACATCGTCACACATTCTTGCGGTGGGCGTGCCATCCATGACAGAGTGCTCGCCCATGATGCCAGCGTATCCGTTATCATAGACGATGAATTGCACAGGTTTGTCTACCCAGCGGTTTCTGAGACCGACGGGGACGTTCCCGATGACATCTCCATGCCATAGGGCACGACTGTGGTGAATTGGGTCCCGAGGTTGAGAGGACTCAAGACTGATGACAAACGCGGAAGAATGGATCTCCTCTAGTATTTTCGAATTAACGGGACTTTTCTCTAGTTCTGCATAATCCTGGAGAATTTTCAGTTTCGTACTACATAGAGCTATGCAAATAGCTAACCTTTGCCCATATGTCACGGTTGGACGTTGACAATACGCCGACCCCGGGGTATTCTTCTAGGGTATTCTCGTAGATATACTGAAGCTGTCTGTAGATTATAAGTCGGTGCCCCTGGCGAAGACACTGACACTCACTTCTCGATTTCAGAAGTACTCAAAATCCTGCCGTTGTGGGTAACATCAACCTTCCAAACACGATTCTTGCGTATGACGATGATATGCCCTGAGTCACCCGAATCGCCCTCCTTTGCGTACGACACGCTCCAGTCTAAACCTTCTCCGGGGACTCTACAGCAGTCGAACATCCATCTGTCGATCAAGAGGTGAGCCCGGACTGACTTTGCTCGGAGCATCCGAGGGGCTTGCCTATACGTGTCCATGCATATTGGGCCCTCCTTAGTAGACTCTGGCTTGATTAGACCTCGCTTCAGCTGTTGTCTGAAGATCATGGCTGCTCTTGCAATTCCAGCGGCTCTTGCGGCAGGAGCATTCGACAAGTGAGAAGGAGACTGATCAAAACCGTCTTGAAGGTAGAAGATCAGCGTGCATTCACTGCCATAGGAAGCGTTTGCATACAGTAGTAGGAAACGTTCACGACGACCTGTGGCGGAGGTCAGTCGAGATGAAGTTCAGAAGTAGCAAATATACACACAGAATCCCTATACCCCAAGTACGCTGCGTCATCCCACCACTCTTCCAACCAATGCTGACGAGTGCTAGCCCTTTGCAACAGTCGCGCCTGTAGTTCGGGGCCCTTTCCACGCTCGAACGCGTCAATCTTCTTCGCGACAGACGCATATTCAGACTCAGACCAAGCAATAGGCTTCAGAGACTCCCTCAATCGACTTAACGTATCCCTAAGTTCCGGTACGGGCAGCTGCGGGAGCTTGGACTGAGCAGCAAAAGTCAATGAGCCAGACAGGGGTGCGGGGGCAACAGCTTTCCAGTTGGATGGGCGGAGACGCCTGGGCTGAGAGGCCATCTGTCGACGTTGGTGATGAGTGAGAGAGGAGAGAGAACGCTGCGACCTACGTCCCAGCATAGTTCAGGACCGGGCGGCAGAGGAAACCTGTCCAAGTTACAGATATAGATCGGCTATAGGTGCGGGAAAGCCATTTTGCACATGATTTCACGTCGGTTAATGGCGACATGCCGACAGCTCAAAATGCCTCGACCAGTCTGCTCAATAGGAAGCTAGGGCTTGGTTCGATATTACTTTCCCGTGTTACATGAATGAGACATCATTTGCACCCTCCGTTATGTCATGCACGAGGGCATGCGAATCGGTGAAGTGGGGAGAAGCTGTTTGTAGCAAGACTAGGGACAGTGAATATTTGAGAGATACTTATTGCATTTCAGGTTTGCTATAACAGAGATACGTGATTAAGAGAACAGTGACACGTCCTTGTAGAACCTGAGATGGGGATCATCGGATGATCTCGCGGTACATACTATCATCAACTTGACCTCCTTCCTCAAATCTGTCTGCCAGTCTCTCCGATGCTCGGATATGGCGGATGTAATTTCGTCCGCCGATAGCGCACCCAGCGTCAAAGGCCCACATAGCGGCTGAGGTAGGCTGGAGGTGTTCCCATATCGTCCTCCAAACCGGTGCCGCTCCTCCATTGATGTCTGGTGGATCCTGATCAAGGAGAGCGCGGATTTGCTCAGCATATTCGAATGACAAAGAAATTAGCATAGTGCGGATGGGATGATAAGGTGGGTGAATATCCAACAACTTGACAACCTTCTTGAGCTCTTGAATGCACTCCTGGCGTGCAGCTTGCCTGGCGGGGTGAATAAAGTTCTGCACACAGTCAGATTTCGCGACAGTCAAAAGAATGTTAATAAAGGTACCTCGTATGTCTGCACGCTGGTAACTTGATTCTTGATTTTTTGAACTGCTTCAGCGACAAGATCCAACCTTTTGAGGCCATCATCAAGGTAGACCATAGCCTCCCGACGAAGATGTTCGACATCTCTACGATTTCCGTAAACTGAACGACTCGAAAGTAGCGCTTCAAGACGGACGTGGCCCCAGACCCAATCATGTCCTTGCCAAATACACATCAGGGATATCTCGCGCCCACACGCCTCGGCAAGGTCTGGAAAGCGTTAGAGATAATAAGAGCAAGACGGGGAAAGGGAACTCAATTTCACGAAGATCTATAGGTTCACCAGAGCGCTCATGCTCCTTCAAGACGATGAGGATATCGACATCGGATCCTTCATGGGCACGATTACGGGCCACAGAGCCGAAGACGCCCGCCCAAAGTATGTCCCTTTGATAGTCCTCTTTCTGCCAGATGGGCGCCATACATTTTCGCATTTGATCGAAGGTGGGAACAGACATGGTGGAAAGTCGACGGTGGGTGCTTGAATAGGAGAGATAAGATGTTGCAATTGGACGGATGCTCAGTCGTCCGAGAATGAGGAAGCGCGGATGCATGCAACCGTTGCAGGTTGCCGCGAGGGTTGTACATTGGCGGGCGAGGAAAGTGCAGTCACGGGCCGAACCCAGTGAGGTGTGATTTTGCCAGGAATTGTGTACCCCTTAAGCTCAGTAAACATTAATTTGAGAAATAAGAAGGACGACATGAGCATATACTTATGACGAAAATATGGTACTTGGAGAACAAGGCAAGTAAAATTATTTGTTGTTACAGTGTACACAGGATTACAGTATCTACAGTATGGCATGGAGGGGAACGAATCGGTTGAATGCGTCTGATTGAGAATTGAGCTAGAGTACTTATTCAGTATTCAAATAAGTGGCATTTCCGGTAGTGAGCGCTAATGGCACTGCGAATTTCAGCCCTATTCAAGGATTGTACCATCGACTCTCCGCAGATATAGCAAAAATGCCTAACAATGGAATGACTTCAGATGACAGGTAGAACAGAAAGGGGTTCACTTGCGTGTTGCAGCCGGGGGATACACACTAGAGATAAAATGAGCATTGCAAAGATCGCTCTCGTAGCCTAGATTGCTCACAGTCATATGATTGCAGCCCGATTCTTTCTGGATCGGCGTTTGACAACCTTGAGTGAGCCAGGCATAAATGACGATTGGCTACTGAACACAGGCACAGCATCTTTTCTTACCTGGACAATGTCGCCAACCTCGCCTCTTCATGAGGTGCGCCAGCTCAGATGAGCCATCACAAGAGTGATCTGGTCCTCCCATTTCAATTGTCTGCTGGCAGTTCTTGCACCAGATGTAATTGCACCTAGGCAGAGGACAAGCAATAACCCTGCTCGCCTGATATTCTTCTCGATCTACGAACATAGTCTCTTCACACCTGGAAAGATGAGATAAGATTAAGTGGGAGATAAAGGGCTCACTTTCTGCAGTGAATGACAATGGAATATGACGCAAGCTGGAGTTCACGGAAGATAGCAACTTGTTGAGTAGTAGGGCCTAGAGACTCAAACATGAGGTCGTCAACCACTACAAAGAGGATAGAAAGAGCTTTAATGAATGGGGAAACAGCGCGGTAATGAATCCTCACTTGAAGTTTCTTGGGCCTTTGCCGCAACGCATGAAGGGCAGGGAATTGGGTATCGACGGGCGTTTAGAGTAGAGGCAATATGATTCTTCAGGCAGTCACGGCAGAAAGAATGTTTGCAGATATCAAACTGGCAGACATGATCACAGGAAAAGGATTCGAAGCATATCTGGCATTCAAAAGTTCCGAATACTGTGATCAGGGCCTTACGTTGGGAAGTCAGCTCTTGATGTTCTTCGTCGCAAAGGGTTTGTAACCGAATAGCAGCAGTAGCGTCGTCGATGGGCTTGTCGTCGCCAACTTCCCGAACCATTTCACCGCCGTTAGAGTCTGTATTCCCAAAGTCCCACCTTCCCTTGCCTTTGCCAACCGCATCGACAGAGTGAATTGCGTCCTCGAGATCAGCGAGCCTGGATTGCATATCCTCATTCTCGGTCGCGAGATAAGACTCTCGTTGGCGGGATTCAGCCAACTCGGTTCTCAGTCGCAAGATGGACATACTAGCTTCCATCAGGATGAAATCAACGTCACTCGCACATCTCAATCGATCCTTTTGAATCACTATGTGTGAACAGAATTGGCTGAGGAGTTCTGCTTGCCACCGCATGGAAGGGTCTGAGAGAATGCTCGGGTCTATACCCAGTATCTCGTCCAGATATTTCGCAGTCGCCTCCGGGGAAGAATTGAGAATAAAACCAGATCCAAGGGGATGTGTTGGCCGAGGGTGCGAGTCGAAAACAGCAAAGATAGTACGGCCAAGGGAAGTAGGAATTCTTAAACAGACCAGTATTTCTGGTGGACGTGTAATGATCGCCGCTAAGATTGTTGCCTTCCCCTGACCCGCGACCGATTCAAGACGCCTTGAGCGGAAAGGTGATGGTATTTCACAAGACGTCCGTAGAGTCCAGAAGCTCACCTGATGAGGGATAGAAAAGCAGGATATCCAGTTCTGCCATATTCTACCCTAAGAGTCTCGAATGCATTTTTGAAGACCGGTACCTGCAAAAGCTCGTCGACTTCAAGATGTTCACTACTCTGCCAGGCAGAGCATATCGAGATGATGTCCTGTCGAGGGGAAGTTTAGCTAACTAGGGTCCTCGACGTCAAGGTTCACGTCACGGGGAAACTGATTACCTCCATTGCGGGTCTGGAGAACATCAGAAGCGTGCCCTTCACACCATCGTCCACGTTCCTCTCTTCGTGTAATTTCATTACGATTCGTGCGCAGTTCAGAGCTGCAAGTCCACAGGCTGATCGGCCTGTCCCATCTGGCCCATACTGGCTAGTGTGAGGGTATGATATAATCCTTTGCTTTCCCTGCAGCACCTCAGCCACGATAGCATCAATGGCCTCATCAGTCGTCGGTTCGATGCAGTTCATGGTGATGGTTGAATTGAAAGGTATGCCTTTCGTGGTATCCGTGGATATCAAAGTTTGGCTGCTCTATTGAGTGTGATAGCTACCTTCTACGGAAGCAACATGGGCGAGAAGGTTGCACTTGAGGCCTTGAGGCCTTCTTCCGCAGCGGCTCTCTCCGACACCCGACATGGAGTCATCCGCCTTTTGTTGTATACTGCCCTTACAGTTCTTACACATCTGTCGTCTAGGTAGCTGTTAATGCACATGGTCGTCCTTTCTAATTTTTATTTGTCTTCCAGTTGAGACGGCCAAGTGTGATAAAAATCTTCACGGAAGCCCACTGCATAGGCAAAGGGACTTTTGTCAGACAAGAGTGACCGTTTTTGACTCTGACTGGCCCGGGGATAGTAACCTTCTGGCGGTATTTGGACATATTGCACGTCTCTTATTGGCGGAACATGGGTGCACGAGGCCAAGTAAAAAGTTATGCTGATTCCTTTAAAACCTCTAGTCCCTTCCATCCTCAATCCTTTCTCTTCCAACTACCATCACGATGATGGTCGAGCCACAAGTCGAATGTGTTGATAGCGGCTGCAATGCAAACGAAGGTATTTACACTATATACTCTCCATCGCCCTAGTGATTAACGTTGTTCACTGTCTAGATCTATCTCTAATCACACCACTACCGAGCAGTCCTCCTGGCTCGCCCTCCCTAGGCCCAGTCATCCCTGCCAGTGGTCATGAGGACCGTCCTCACATCGAAGCAATGTCGCAAAATCTGCTTGAATCTCCTGGGTTCGTCGACCCCGAAGCAGATGTCGAAAATAAGCGCCCTATTTCCTCAAAGGTTTCTAACAACGTAAGAAATGTAAGTCACCTTATAAGACATCCTCAGCCTTTGTTGATCTATCGGGCTCAGGACGCTGAAACCAGACGTGATCCAGACGACACAGATTCCTTGGGCTCCTTAAACGACGTCTTCCGTCTTCTTGAGCTCGTCACAGAGCAAGGTAGCGGTGGCTTAGGTTCGTTCCAAGCATTTACAATGCCGCGTCCTGCCAAGCTGACATGTGCAATAGTGGATAAGATAGTCATCGCGGAGGATTCGCTCAAGGCATTCATCAATCGACTGTCTCCCAACGCGTATACCTCTCTTACCAAAGTCAATTTCAAAGCCCTGGACCTCCTCAACGTGCATCCGATTGGTGTATACGGTCCAAAGAGCTCACTGGCTTCCTTCCTGCTGGATTTAGGTATCCTCGACGAGTCGAGGCAAGTATCGAGTCCCTATTTCTATCCCCTTGAGAAACTAAAGCGCGAACGCCTTTGAAGGCTTGATAGTATCTTGGCAGAAGAAGACGCAGGAACCCGTGCCCAGTCTGGGCTATATGCTGTGTTGCCATCTGGAAAGCAAGACTTTGACACCGTCCAGATATACATTGTCTATTGGCCAGAGAAATTTACATGGCACGATGATGCAACGTCAGCAGTGCGCCGCAATCGGATTACTTTCATGAGGTAATTCTGCACCTTCATGTCCTATCAAGCAGTCTGGACTAGTTGTACATACAGGTATCTCAACAAGATCGCTGACCAAATTCTTTGCTTGGTCCCACCCGATATCCTAAAAACAATCGTTTGGACGGATGAAGAGGAAGAAGAAACGGACATGGACATTGAAATCGAGGACGACTGTCACGACCGCCTGTTTTCTTTCGAGGTTTCCAAGACCACTGAGCAGGCTGAAAGCGTGTCTGTCCGTGATGGTTTCCAAGTTCGTCATAACCGTCCGACGTCTAAGGAGCTTACCTGAGAATTTCCTTTCAGATTACCTTTTCCAAGAACATTTCGCAGAACGAATCCGTTCCTCAGGACAAAGTGGTGAAGCCCATCCTTTTAAAAGGTGAAACTGCTCAGGGATTTTTGGTGCCGGAGCTCGTGGAGCCATCAGACATCTCTTCACGCATCCATGGCGAGTCATTCAACGTCATGCGCCTGCGCGAATTTCTGTGAGTATCATACCCAGTGTGTGATCGTTGTGTATTCACTTGCCTGATAGTTCAATTGGGACTATCAAATTGGCGTCGGACTTTACGCACCAGTCTCTGGAGATATTGGTCAGGCACGGCATCCAAAGGAGATTCCCTGCCTTGTGTGCAAAGTGGGAGAAGAGCAAATCAGATATTGACAACGAACTGGAGGCAAAGAAGATATCTCTACGGAAACAATCCGACCAGGAACTGAAGAATAATCATAAGCAGCTGGAAGGCTTGGTTTTCGAAACATTCCTGGACTTCTGCAGGACTCTGTACCCGTGAGTTCCAATTCACACCCAGGGTATCGTCTGTTTCATGTTCTCACTCACTTCAGGGAGAATCTGCTGAGGATTCTCGAAAAAAGTGCGGTATTCCAAAGGTCAACTGCCGAAGGTTTGTGTGTCGTTTTTTTTTGGCAAGGACTCACACATTTTTGATTAGACTCTAAACCGATGCATCTCGACGCCTTATATCCTCAAATCAAGCCGGAACTCAACAAAATGCTGAAGAATAAGCATCTGGAGAAATTATCTTCGCCTGAGTATCGCAAGCTCAAGAAGCAGCTTGTTGCTGTCCAGTTGTATCTGGAACAGAGCAAGGACAAAGACGAAGAAGAACGACAAGAAACGGCTCAGAAGCTCATAACCAGTGAAGTGCCCCCTCAAGAGCCTTCCGGCATCTTAGGCTTCCTCACCAAACTAGTTGGCCGGGATGATGCTGGACAGCAAATCAATAATCGGTTCCATCAATTGGCCGATCGCGCTTTCTTAGCCCAAATCGATGATCCTACTGCTTTTGGCGGTGAAGTTGCCAACGAGCTAATCACAAAGACTCTCCAGCTGGCCTCAGAAGACCTACAAAACATGATGAATAAAAACGTCACCAAGATGACAGAGATTGCCGCGGAGATCCAACGGCAGACTTGCTATTCTCAGATCGACGTTAGTGTTACGAACGAGCAGCAGGACAAATATCGTGACCTGCGCCTAGCATTCACCGAAGATTTGATGAGCCAAAGCAGCGCAGCTTCCGACAATAAGTTTGTTTTTCTGTCTCAATAAATTTTGACCCTTGGCTGATCTACATCGGACACTTGGCTCTGCAGGCGCTCAATTTTGTTAGCAAAATTGGAAGTCAATTCCTATGGCTCTTACTCATCGGTTTCCTGGCAGAACTCGGGTCATGGTGCGCATACACTCTCCCGATTCCAGATAAGATATCTTTGTAATCGTGGATCATGTAGCTTCCAACTTTCGGGTGTTCGCAACTGAAATTAACCGAATGGACCCCTACCTCGACTACAAAATCAATGTCTTTGAGCTGACATCTGAAGATCGCCAAAACCTACAGCTGGACCCAACTTGCATTCCGACACCCGCTGTGAACGAGAGATTATCCTTTTCTTTCAATCTTCCTCCGGAATATGGAATTTTGTAAGCCACAATCATATTGTATGGACGCCTTCTGACCTTCTGGCTAGACATGCGCAACTACTGCCAGAAAGCAAGCTTTTACTTCTTGTTGATGACCGAAAGGATACAATCTTGGTGTTCTGCGACACGTTGTCGCAAATTGGCAACGCTGTCAAAGGACGTCGGTCTCGGAAGCAAATTCGGCGGGAGAAAACTGGACAAGATGTCCTGATCGCATTTGACGAGGGCAAGCGGATGCTTGCCATCTGCGCTGCCTCAAAGGTATGACAGGTCGCATACTTTTTTCGAACGAAAAATCCATAAAAATTTCCTTTAGTTCTTGCTCTACATCTTTGTCTTCGACGAAGCTTTTGCTATGCTCCAATCTTGGGCCAACGCTGTCAATCTCAAGCCTTGGTATGATGTTAATCAGCAGATCTGTCATGCATGCTTTGTCACAGGGAACGAAGAAATTCTACTCGTGGACAACCAAGCGCAAGGGCGTATATTTTCTTTAAATACTCAGCAATGCCGGTAAGCGTAGATATCCTACCTCGGTGCTCCTTCTGAAGAAACTTCAGACCTGCCTCTCTCGATCTTCAGCAGATTCCATGGGCCGTGTTGTCCTCGCCCGATGGTGCCTGCTTCCTTGCCATCTTCAATATTGCCTCTGGGTCAATTGTCCGCGCTTTTCATTGGGCAACATTCGGCTCAACCGAGGGAATAGACGTCGCAATAGACCTTCATGGCTCTTATCCGCTGAATCTGACGTCCTTTGTCAGCAGGAACAATGTCCATCTCTTGATATTCGACCCGGAAGCTGCCTCGTGCCGGTCTGTCGCTTTCAATATTACCAAGAAGTCGACCGAGTTTATGTTTAAGGAGAAGTCCTCGTTCTATCACAAACAAAAGGACAATGCTCCCAAAGTGCATAATTGCCTGTTGGATTGTCATTCGGACATGTGGACACGCTTCCCCGTCTTTCCAGCAATTCAGAGACAGACGAAGATACACGCTGTGCAACGGCCTAAGTTGCTCCTTTTCATCTCTGACGACGATCGTAGTCCTGTCTCCTCTTATTTTTCGAGAATGATGAGAGATTTCGAACAAAAGACTCGGAAGCCAACAGGAGAGGAACTCCGAGCAGTCGCTGTCAGCAGTATGGCTCGAGAATCATACGGGACTCTGATCCTGGAAGACTTGGATAACAAAATCTCTCGTTTCCGGGCCGGCGAGTGGCTCGTTGACCTGCTCTGTTTGATTCCGATCCACATTGCGATCACCAGAGACAACCGATTTATCCCGCTAAAGGATGGCATATCTTCTGCGACATACGAGAAATCCCTCTTAGGAGCAGAAATGAGTGCCGTCGTCGACAGTATCTCCTTCGGTTGGTATGAACCTATCTTGCAATCTTATATGTCTACCAAAGTAAGCGAAATAGTGTCCTTCTAAGTCACGATGCTTCACAACCTTTCCTTAGCCAGTGAAAGTCGTATCCTCGATGGGTAATTGGAATTTATCAATGTCAAAACTCATACTGAAGCGGACCTCTCAGGGGAACAATCTGTTGGCAAGAGTTATGCTCTGAATCACATGCTTGATACCTCCTTTGCAGGAAGTGCAATGCGGACCACGGGTTGGTAACAATTCATTGCTGTCTTGACACTAATTGGTCTAACCCTGTCCTTTTTCGCTAGAGGGTGTATGGATGTCAGTGACACCAACCGATGAAGCTCTTATAGTGGCTTTGGACTTTGAGGGTATTTCCAGTTTCCCTCCTCGAATCGACAATTATTGAATCTTATCTCAGGCGTGCACAGCATCGAAAGATCAGCGCAAGAAGACACCCTTCTGGTCCTGTTCAACACAGCTATCTCAAATTTAGTAAGCCGGGTTGCCCCTCAAAAGGAAAATAAAACTCAGAGTATCATGATCGTAACAGGTCCTGTTCCGAAACAACTTTGCCCTTTCAAGAGACATTACTGGCCTCTTTCAGTCTTTCCAGTCTTCTGCATCTGTTTTTGACCCAGCCGCTAATCCTGGTCTTTTCCGATCTACCCTGGCTATCATAATCAAAGTGAGCCTTTTCCGCCGCTTGTAATCATCTCGTTACGCATTCCTTCAGGACGTTGTGGACTCGGATAAAAAGGAAATTGTCAAAGAGTGAGCAAATGTTCGTTCAGATCACAATCCTATTTCATATTTCCCATTAGATTTTCTCTGAAATTCCAGGTCAGCCTTATTCTCACTACCTCAACTGCTTGCTTCACGATCTCCGTCATCCATAGAAAATTGTCCAAGATGAACAGGAATCCAATTTCATCTCCCGTCTTCATGCTGGTCAGCTGAAGATAGTGCCATGGCCTGTTATAGAATCGAAGCAATTCTATTCCCTCTTCCCCGCATTAAAGAAGGTCCTAGACATCCAGCCCGTAACTCATCAAACTGCAGGAGGGTTTTTACATACTCTGAAGACTCTGATGGCAAAATTGAAGGCAAGTCGGCCTCGTGAATAATCATCACAGTTTGATGTTGATCGACCTTGTAGGCTAATGACTGGCGCGCCCTATCCCGTAAGTCCTGCGGTTCAGGGACAACAAGTGCCAGATCCTGACAAAATATATCAGAATCCATGATCTCTCATCGCGTACACCAATTGCTCTCGATGCTCCCCAATGCTTTAGCATTCGGATATGGCGAGCTTGAACCCCATCCGGAAGACCTCAAGGTTAGTTTTCAGATCTTGCCTAAGTGATGTCAATGCTGTTCACTGACTGTCCGAGAAAGGACTTCGACACAGATACAGTGATCTCATTCATGGACACCCCTGCCAAATTCTTCTTATCAACTTTGGACTCTGAGGTGGATGATAGGGATGGGCACCTCCTCGAACTTTGCCAGTCCTGGCCTGGCTATCAGTCACGCCAAGCTGGGAATGACGATATTTGGATCGAAGAATTGTCGACTTACATTTCTGACCTCCTTAACAGAAGAATCGAGCATGTCAACCTATGGGTGTCTAAGAACCTTGCGAATTTTCAGACTGGATCGCAAGCCAGTATCGCCACCTTAAATCGCTCCCTAGCGGCGGCTATTATTGATATTAGGACTAACGTTGAGATTTGTAAGCAGCAGTGCTCATCTTGCCAACTTCACTGCACTCTCAGTCGTCGGCATGGTAATAAGCCCCATGACTGTAACTCATCGCACAAGTGTATACGGGATTGTGAATTCACTGAAGAACATCCTGCTAGCCCAAAGCT
Organism: Gymnopilus dilepis; assembly: GCA_002938385.1. NCBI lineage: Eukaryota > Fungi > Basidiomycota > Agaricomycetes > Agaricales > Galerinaceae > Gymnopilus > Gymnopilus dilepis. Next base: position 10,810 of record NHYE01005463.1, on the reverse strand, counting down.
CTGCGGCTACCCGTAAGTGCCTCGCCCACGGTCGCTATCAATCTGACATCTTCCTCTAGCGCGGGTCACGGCGGGAAACATGTGTAAGTTCATGAGGATGACAACTTGGAAGCCCATAATGATGTTCTGCGTTAACAGATGCATCGTGGAAGACCATCTCTGTGGAGAGCCCTGCACCTTGAAAGACAAGGCAGGATGCCTGGGCGAATGTACTCAGGTACGAATGACCTGTGCTCAAGGGAAACAGAGGACTCACGATCAGGTCATCTTGCTCACCAGGTTGCGGGGCATCAAGTTGGCGATCATCGATGCTCTGCTCGTATACACTATTGTGGAAAGGTACCATGGTAGTCTCATCAGACACTTTCGGAGCTGATGCAAAGTATTTGTAGCCATGCAAGCTGGATCTTAAGACAAGCCGCTCAGGCACGATGACAGCCCCGTATTCTTGCCCAGGGACATGTACAATGTCGAGGTACATATTTTCAAGATCGCTGGAAATTTTTGACTATTTACTTGATTGACAACAATCAACAGTGATGTAGAACATGAGCAACATACTTGCGATAATCGAATGTGCCCTCTCCAATGTCAGTTATGCAAACGATTGTGCGCTAGTGACAACCACCTTCATGCATTCGAGCCTGGCGCCTTGCATCTTTGCGGGTATGATCACACTTTCTCCCCATAAATCCTAATCACTGAGTGGAGTCGTTAGGGAGAGTCACTCGTGCCATGCCTACTGCTCTCCGACCAATGGAATATGCGAGATTGATACCATGCCGCAATCTATTGAGGCCACCTTCACCGGCCAGCACTCGACATTCCAGTATACGAAGGTTGATTCTCTTTGCTTGTCAAATGTTTTCGCCCTTCTTATTGCTTTCTAGTATTCCCAAGGTATTACTGATATTTTTATCGAAAAGAAACGCACTCCTCATGTGACGGAAAAGTTGCCAAACGCCTCCAGTGTGCCATTATCATTCCACCTATGGCACTCAGTCATGCAGGTGGACACTGTCACTCCACCGAGGCCAATCCATTTCATTTCTGCGAAACTCGGTATGTGATATCTACTAAGCACCTGATAATTGCGCCGAATCTAATATGATCATCTTTCCAGCTGTGACTTCTGTGGTTACTATTGCACGCTTCCGCGAGGTACGGTACCAGTTCAAGGTTTTTGGTTGCACGTGCCTGATCCTAGTCGACCCTTAGGACATTCCCAACAAGAGCACGAAACTAGCCATGGATCCATGTCCAGATCGCGGTGGGCACTTGAGGCGGAAGATGCTGTGCTCGAGCTCAACGGTAGGAAATTTGGGTCGGACGATGACGGTGCTCCGATGCTGTGCAATCTATACTGTCAAGAAATGGGAAGACACGTCCATCTTGATTATTGCCGTGCGGATTCTCCGAATGACTGTAGCGGGCAGGACATACAGCACGTAACGACACGTATCAGCCCTAACCCGGACAGGTCAAAGGATTGGATAACCCATGAGCTGTTCTGGAAGCGTTCAGGTGCGCATATACCCTCCTTTATTCGTTATGCCAGATCTAATCCGTCCTAATATTGTAGGCTTCAAAGGTGACGCCTAGCCTACCTTGAGCCCTTATTTTTCCTCTAACCCTCGTCTTACGTGCAGATCCGTATTCACGGGACGACAGGGCGAATTTTGCTAAATGGTAAATTTATGATATCGGTCTTTTTCATTTGCTTTGCTCACAACAAGAGAAGCGACGCTATGTGCCCAGGTATGGTCAATCATTGTTTTTTATTTTGTCACACTTCGGAAAATATTCTCTGTACAGGTCCTGAACACAGTGGTACATCGACCAACCCAGCTCAACCATCCTACTGCACTTTACCCATGTTCCACCCGCCTCATACAGGCAACCAGGGGGTTGGTCTAGGGTAAGAACAATTTTGGTCCTTAGATGAAAATCTTTGAACACGAAATAATATCAGATACGTTTCCCATGACGGGCACATGTTCTCATGCAAGAATCCAGCGTTGATGCAACAAGCATTCCATGTGTATGTTTTCTCATTTACAATCTGCTCCGGCATTGTATTCACTTTCAATCCCTTCAGGATCTTTGTCATTGACCGGTGTGTTTTTATCGAGAAACAATGGCCCCCTCTTATATTCTTTCTAGCTCTGGTTCTATGGGTTCCACGGATCAGCGACCTCTGAGAGGCACTCCAGTTTCCGATGTCATTGCCCGTCATAGCAACAATCGCCTGGGGGCGGTATACTCTTCTTTGTACGCTTTCTGGCGGTCAAGGGTTGCTGCTGTATCCACAGGACAAAATCCTGGAGCTGCTCAGCTACGACGAGACGCCTACTCAGTTGTTCTTTTTGACCACACCATGGTGAAATGCATTGAAAATGATTTCAGCAACACTCCGGAGCAGCTCGTAAATGCCCTTCTGGGCTATCGAGCAAGTGGCGGAACGGACTATGCCTCTGCCATAAAGACAGCCGAGGATGTAATGCGCCGGCACTGGAGCACTGAGCGGTACGTTTCTGGGATCTGCGCTCCTCATTAGTCTTGCTGAATATTCTTTGGCCTAGGGTCCCAGTCATAATTTTCTTGTCGGATGGTGAATGCAGCTTGGACGACGTTAACATGCGAACCCTTTGCCGTGCGGCGATTGCTTTGGGGTAAGTGGTCATTTTTATCTTGATCTCATTCGATTTGGCTAAGTCCATGAACGCAGCAAACCACTTTCCTTCCATGGTGTCTCTTTCGGTCCGAAGAACCAGATCTTACGTCGCATGGCGCAGATTGCTCGTGAAATTCAGACCAGCGTTCCGCCCGACCCTTTGCAACCGGCTGCTGCCATGGTCGAATCATCCTTTGCTGAAGCTCTTGATTCTGTGAGTGCTGGTGTTCCATCGCTGAACATTTGTTGACCATGTCATCCTAGGTTCGTCTCGCTGAAACTTTCCTAGGAATTGCCGAGTCTTTGAAGAAGCCCAGAGCCGCTCTTGTCGCTTGATCATACTGCCTATCTTTTGAAAATTTGTCTACATCGTCATCTTAGCCTGTATCTACAATGCCCCGCTGTGATGGCCTCTGTCGAGAATATGCATTTGTTGTCGTAGACCAAGTCGTCCTTCAGACACAAAGAAGACCACTTCATGGTCAAAAGGGCGTGTAAGAGACATGTCTTCGGGCTTCCTTTGAGAAGCAGCTCGTTAGCAGTCAGGAAATATCAATTGACGCTGGCAATGAACGCCCAGCGGCTCGAGACTTTTTTATGATTGCACATTCTTTTATTGTGCCTAAACGTAGTCTAAACATCAGGCGTCGAAAAAATGCAACTTTTAATTATATATAATTCAAGTCCGTCAATTATCCCAAAGTCCATTAGCTATGTGCGTGGCCAGATCATGAGGGGGGTATGCTATGCTATGCTGTTCTGTATGCTACTTTAATTCCAGATAAAAAAGCCGAAAGCAAAGAATCAACTCATATCATACGACATCACAGATCACAGCAGGAGACTCGCAGCGACCATACCGAGACCAGCAACCAGTGAGCTTAGTAAAGGAGCAGAGAAGGCACTGAGGGCCCCGCTGGTGCCGCTGGGCGCGGCGCCTCCTCCGCCAGATACGGTGTCGGGGGTGCCGTCGCCGTTGACGTCGACGCCCGAGGCGGTCGTGCCGTTGCGGTACGGGAACGTCGTGTTCTGGTTCGTCTCGAGGTAGAGGTTGCCGGCGGGGAAGTGCTGGCATTGTCCGATGGCCATTAGCTGAAGGAAAACGAGGTTGGGTCAGAGTCCGAGATACGATGCTAGGATAGAAGGTACGTACGTTGAACTTGGGATCATGGTTGAGCGCAGCAGGAAGAGTGTATCCAATAGCAAGATCAACGGTGATCTCAAAGAGATCGTGTTGCAGCACGATGAAGCCGGTGTCGAGGGTCGTGGCGTTGCCTAAGATAGACTCGAAGGTGTTGAAAGAGTCGGTGCCGTTGACTTGACCGCCAGCAACTCTCCAATCTGAGCGAGTAGTATTATTAATAAGACCGGATAACGATTACTTAGAGAGTGAAAGGACGTACCGTTGGTATCGAATTTACCACCGTTGGGGGAGTTGGTCCACATGATAGGCACCATGCCCATGGCAAGTGCAATCGCGCGGACTCGGTCGTCAATATCACCGTAGGGGGGACGCATAGTAGTCGGGGTGATGCCGAGGACATCCTTGATAGCCTTACGAGTCCAGCCCAGTTCGGCAACGATTTGCTCGTTCGTCAGGGTCGTAAGGGACTACGACAAAAAAAGTTAGACTAGACCGCTTCTGCGATTTTTTTGTAAGAAAAAATCGTTTACCCTGTGGGACCATGTGTGGACGCTAATTTCATGGCCGCTCATGTACTCTTCGATCAGGAGCTGGGGACGCTCAACGACACGAGAACCGACGACGAAGAAAGTGGCCTTGATAGCCTTCTCGGTGAGGTAGTCAAGGAGGTATCTGTGACAAAGTTAATTCATTAAGAAGGTTTTTCTTCCTGAATGCACGTACTGAGCTAAAAGAAAATGCCAGTCAGTCGTCAAGATCGCATTATCATCGCATGACTGTTACGTACTATAAGGAGCCGGTCCATCATCAAAGCTATCATCAGAACGACGTCAGTGATTGAGCCACGCGAAAATTGGTCCAGAAACCCACCTCACACCCCAGGTCAACTTGTCCGGGCAGGCGACGATATCCGTGTCACGCGTGTACCCACCGCAAGTCCACCAGCCACGGTTGGCAGCATCGGCAGCAGCAGCAGGATCACTGGCACACGAACCATCCACCGTCGTCGAGAGGTCCGGGATATTATACCCGTCCAGCTCCTTCATCCACGCCTGGACCTGCGGCGAATCTACGCGTCGGGTAAAAAGATTAGAGCCCGCTTATTTCCCCTTGGAGGAATTCTTGCCAAGGAAAGCGACGTACTGGTATCTGGGACCTGATCCGGGGTCGGCCAGCCGGTAACACCAACTGATAAAGATCTCCGTAAGAGGACAGAACACGTAAATCAGACCCGGGCTAAGACATACTGGGCGTAGGAAGGGCAGGGGCGCCCGAGATCGGCGGGGTCGCCCCTGGGGTGAATGTCTTGGTGTCCGCTTCGGGAGTTCTCGTGGGCATGCCCGAGTAGATGCTCGAGAGAGCGGGGACGCCAGTGAAGGTAGCCAGAGGAGGAGGACCAGAGGGCAACGCGTTGGTCGTGCCGGTGGACGGAGGCGGGGGGCCCGCTAGACCAGACGGAGCGGCCGAAGACGTGCCTGGAGCCGGCGCGGCTGGGGGGCTCGACTTGGGCGCATTGGGCGAGGGAGACGGAGGCGGAGGGTTTGGCGACGGCGAAGGGGTGGGCGAGGGCTGGTTATTGGCCGGGGGAGGAGGAGGGGGAGGGGGAGTGCTGGATGCCGCGGGAGGAGGAGGAGGCGCCGAAGAGGCAGGGGCAGGACCAGGCAGCACGGGAGCCTGGCGCTGGAGGAGACGATGCCTGGGGTTGATGCTCTCGGCGTTGGCGGCAGCGAGGTGGAGGGCAGAGAGCAGCAGAAACGAGAGATACTTCATCACAAACGAGGGTGGGGCTGCGACAATGCGCAGAAAAGAGATGGAGGTCAAGTGAAAGAGAGAGACAAGTCACAGTACTCGTTGTCATTTTTCATGTCGGCCTTGGCATCACGGGCCAAGCGATTTTTCGCAAGCCCTCTCTCCCACTCGCTCGCCCCTTCGCACACTTGCCATTGCCGTCGTCAACCTTTTCTCACTTCCACAAGGCTCTGTCGTCCACGAAGAGAGCGCCCAAAGTCAGAATCAGAGCTGCTGATCGCCACGCGCACTCTAAATGCGGTCCTGCCCCTGCCAAATCCGGCAATCAACGGTATCTTACATAATACATTAGTTACACTCTTGGCATTACACCCCACGAGAGATACTCTAGAACAACAGTTACACAACGTATACGTGCATTAGAGAGAGAAGTCATGACAGAAAGCAGTAATAATCGTACATTCACATTAAGCATCGTCGTCATCGACTAAAAGAAGACATGGACACATTATCCGCATTGTGTCGGTACATACCTCCAGACGCCCGCGGGTCGTGGCGCGGTCGCAGCGCAAGCACCCGGTCATCCGACACCATCAGAATCTCCTCCCGTCCCACACCCTGCGGATGTCGAGGGTACTGCTCAGGATATCCATGATGCGGGTATGGCTGCTGCTGGGGATACGGTGCGTAAGGGTTATTATAAGGCCCTGGCGGTCTATTTTAACAGTCCACAATCAGCCCTGTCCGACCCAGGAATAATTAGACTTGGAACACTTACCCATGGTGATAAGGGTTTGGTTGTTGATACATCGATGACGAGTTGGTGACCGACGGTGGTGTGTCCGCGAATAGCAGCCGGAGATTAGATCCTTGGATGACTTGCGTCATTAGCCCTGTCTCGATATGCCGAATCTCGACGAATGAAGGTTCGAATGCAAGGACATAGGGTTCGTGCAGTGCTGAAGGAAAAAAATGTCAGGACTGTCGAGTGCAAATGAAGAGCTATACTTACCAAAACCCGTCGGCATACCTTCCCAATGCACCAGAAATTCCTTCCGTGATCTCCGTCCGCTCTTATTCACATAAAAAGCGAACTCTGCCCCAGATTCGCGTTAGCATCTAGCCATAACCCACTCCCAACAGAACAGAAACTTACCATCATAACAAAGAAGGAAATCATTATGAATGCGATATATCGCCATCGGCCTCAGATTCTCCTTCTTCCTCACAAACTCTAACGACTCGTCGTTCGGATCGAGCAACCCCTGTGTATCCAGACTCTCCAGATCGACGATCTCGAAGCCCCGCGAACACCCAACACACATCTTCGTCTTTAGATAATGGATAGACGTCGACTCGACCGGGATGTAGAATTCCTGAAAGGTATCAAAGAACTCAGTACGAGATCAAGCCAATACACCCCACACATACCCTAAACAACTTCAACGTATCATTCCCCCCCTGCAACAGCTTCTTAAACGTCGGCTTCGCCCTGCCCCTCACATTCTGGTCGATCGGCTCCAGCGTCTTGAACGTGCTCGACAGCTGGCTCGACTTGACGATGCACACCAGCACCTTGTTCAGGCAGAACCCGGCCTTGAAGAAGGACGTGTGCGAGGATATCCGTTTGGCGCGTTTGAGGCCGGCCATGGGGTCGAGGGGGTCGAGGGCTTCGAGCGGGAAGGTGATGACTTGGCGTTCTACAAGCGTTGGGTGAGTACAAGGCATGCAAAGTCTGTGAACGAGGCATACCTGAGAGTACGATGAGGAGTTGGTAGTCCTCGAGCACGTCTACTTGTAAGACGTCGAGCAGCGCCAGAACCTTGACAGGGTCCTGATTCGGCTCTCTCAAGTCCGATAAATACACCCCATCATCAGTCCCATACACCACCCTCCTTCCACCGCCTAGAGAATGGACTCAGCTCAAGGACCAGTTAAAAAAAGAAAAAGCAAAACTGACTATACGGCGCCGCACAATTAACCTTATTCGGCCCCGAAAAAAACCCCTCACTCAAATTCACAGTCTCGAACACCACACTCCTTTCCCGCATGATTTTCTGCTGGTTATAAATCACCTCGAGCCACTTCTTATGGCTCACCGGCGAGTTCGCCCAGAGCATCAGATTATAATACTTCCTCCCCAAATGGACAAAGTTGATCCAGTGCTGGCCCTTGTGGTCGGATTTGTTCATGGGTAAAGCGGAGACAAGCGGGGGCACGCTGGATTTGGATTTTTCAAAGGAGGACTTTCGGACGAGGGCTTGGGTTTTGCGTTGTTGTGAGCGGATGGTGCCGTTGGTTTCTTCGGGAGGGGCGGTGATCAGGAGGAGTTCGAGGGGTATTGGCTAGAAGTAGATGAACGGCTCCCGTCAACCAGAGTCAGCATTGGTAGGCAGGGACCAACTTACCCGTCGGTAGACTTTGTACTGCTCATGCTGTTTCGTCTTCACCAGCTTGGTGAACAGAATCGCATGGTCAAAGAGATACACCTGTATCTCCCCATCACGCTTGTTGAGCGTGCCCTTGTAGACCATCTCCCGTCCCTCGTCGCGCAGCCGTAGGTCCTGTTCAAAGCAAAAACAAAAAACGCCAGAAGGATAAATTCAATCCAGGCAGACAACAAAGATAACAAAAAAATAAAAACAGAGAAGAAAACGACAAGGTGATCCTCGCCTGGAGGGAAGGAAAAAAAGAAAAAAAAGCAAAGTAGAAAAACACGAACCACTTCCTCCCCAGGCTTAAACATCAGCTGCTGATCCAGCTGCAGCAAATTGAACCGATTCTCCGTCTTGCCCGTCTCCGTATTGACCTTGGCCAGGAACTCGCGGATCATCTCCACGACCTTGGGCAGCACGTGCTTATCCGTGCTGTCGTTCGGGGTGTGCTTGAGCACGGCCTCGAGCAGGAGCGGGTACCGCGCGAGACGGGTGGTGGGTTTGGTCAGGTAGGCGTTGAGCTCGAGTTTGCGGGATTCGGGGAGGCGCTCGGTGACCTGTTGTTTGATGTCAGCATAGAATTAGGAAAAACAGTCACTTGAAAGATTGTGTGTACCTCGACAAAATGAGCAAAAGCAGGATTAGTACTCTTCTCCTTCTCAAACTCATACTTCCCATACAGCTGATGTGCGCCATACGACACGAACGGTCCAAAATGGGGCACAACCTCCATAAAGATGTCCCCAATCCTATCCACAATCGCAAAGTTCTTTTGTCTCTTCAGCAGCGCGTCCCGCAGGCGCGTGTTGACAGCGATGATCTCGTGGATGTTCCAAAACACCTGCGCGAGGAAGTCGGTGCGCCGTTCCTTGGGTATGACATCCTCGTCTCTGAGCTTGTTGATCCAGACCTGTCATAGGAACGCGCGTAAGCACAAGCGGAAGCGCAAGGCGGAGGGGAAATGACGAAATAAGAATAAAAATAACAATAATCACGCACATCACGCAAGTATTCCATATCGCGCACAAAGTCCCTCTCGGTATAGATGACCTCATTAATCGCCTCCTGGCGCTTCTTCTCCGAGTCCGAAACGTTGTTGACGATCTCCTGAGGCACAGAGTGGATCCACAGCGTAGCAGCATCCGGCTAGATGAATGGCACACACAAACAGAGCAGTCATTACACCAAATCCAGCAGAACGATTCACACCATCAGAAACAACGTACCGGAACGTCCGTAATATCTTCCTTATCAGCCTTCTCCAGCACCGGCTGGGGCTTCATGTTCAGTCTCGCCTGCTGTTCTAGCCGTCGCGGACATGCTATGCTGTAGCACAGCTGATCTCGTGAGCATGTCGGGGAATAGCAGTCGGTCAGGAGGGTGAACACGCCGGACGGGAGGGGAAGCTCGTCGGAGGAGTCCAGTTCCTTTGGGCTGAACTTCTGCGGCGAAGCAGGTGATGGTGATGGAGAACCACTTTCGCCCTGATGGTCCAGATATGTCAGAACGAGCAGGAGAGACAGAGAGAAGCTTTATGTCATACCTCTGAATTAGAATTGTGCTTGTTGAACAATGCCGGATTAGGGGCATTAGGGTTAGCCTGCTCGATGTTCTGCAACTCCCCGCTGACAAACGGGCTGGGCAGCTTCGTTTGGAACTGATACAGTTCATTAGCACTGTCCCGCAGACGGTGATCGTAAGTAACGTCATGGAAAAACTTTTGAGCGTCAAGAGCCCGACCGAGCAGCAGAGCGAGATTGCGGTCGGTCGTCCTGATGATATAGGCAATTTTGTCGACCGCCTCGCGGCCATCAAACGCATCCTTGTAGGTTAAACCATCTTTGACGCGATCAGTGAGGGGTATCCGCTCGCGGAACGCCTGCGCCACGCGAGACAAGAGTGCAGGGTATACAACGGGAGTCTTCCTGAGTGGGGGAGCGCGGATGGAGTTGGGAGAGGCACGGCCCGATGTCCGCTTTTGTTGCTCAACGAGCGGGCGAGCAGCGGACATGGACATGGAACGATCTTGGGAGGTGCGATCGCGGCGTTGATTGATATTGTTAAATTTGGGCATGGTGCGGGCGGAGTCTGATGAACGCCGGTGGGCGTTGGAAGAGTGCTCAATGAGGGTGCTGGAGGCGGCAGAGTGGACGGTGCTGGAGGCCGTGGAGTGGTCGGCGATGGACGAGGGGGAAGGTGAGGGTGCGATGGCTGCTGAGGAACGACCGGCAAACGTATCTACGTGCAGGGGCACCACCTAGAGGAAATTTTAGAGAAAGACGAGACAAAGCGGACAAAGCGTACGGGAGGGACATGCTCAGAGGTGGAAGGTTGTCGTTGATGGTGGAAAGATGATGTTTTCTGGCGCACTGGAGCTAGATCAGCCCTCGAACTCGAGAGAACAATGCGGAAACGCACCTTCCGGCTCGGAATTGGCCCAGGGCAGCTCGCTGCTGCTGTCTGCGTCCGACGAATGCGGGGTGGACGTGAAATCTATGCCGAGGCGACCATCGTCGTGCTCGAGGCTGATGCCGATTTTAGGCAGGTCGGGAGGGGGGATGCCGTTGGGCTTGTGAGAGGGCGAGGGACGGGGACCGCCGTTCCAGGAAGACTGGGAGAGGTTGGGACCGTTCATATAGACCTGGGCTTGATAGGCCTGGGCAGGGGTGAGACCGGAGGGATCGCTGATGTAGTCCGGAGAGGCAGAGTTGACCGATCTGGCGCGGGACAGCGACTGATTGGACGGCGGGGCTAGCGAGGGCTGGTACGCCTGGTAGCCATAGGACGGGTACGACGTGTGGCCGTTGT
>NHYE01005462.1:0-32402 GCA_002938385.1 Gymnopilus dilepis | reverse complement strand
TGAACGTCAACTCACGCCAAAGTACAAGTATATGGGAACAACGCAAGAGGGTATGTCATATTTATTCTACTTCATCGGAACTCCCGACTCAATTATGTGCCCCGCCCTTTCTTCGCTATTTTTTTCCACAGGATGCGGTGGATTGTGGGAGCAAATTCCTCACCAGAACCTCGATCCTCAAGGTGAGTCCGTTGGATTTCCCGTATGCGAAAGATTGTAATGGACGTTTGTTCACAGCGATCATCCTGCAAATCAAGAAACTGGCTCAATAATGGAATTCTGGACCTCGCGATCCGTGTTTCCCCTCGGAGTTGGTCAAGAGCTGGAAAGAAATGCAATTGAAATTCTTAGACAACTCGAAGCAAAGGAAGAAGTAATACACCATGTATGTAGAGCGACTTCAAATGTAAATATTTTTATTGCTGCTCTACGTCCTCCGCCCATTAGACTAGGTTCTAACCGCTTTGGGACGTCCGCTCATTCAATGGAAGTTGGAGGGAAAGGGGACTCAAGAATACATTCGCAAGAACGGTTTACCCACACGAGTACCCTTCAACGGCTGTCAATGCTCACGAGGTATGCGTGGAAGGGAATTTATGAGATTTTACTTCCCTTCGTAGCCATTGGCTCATGTCTGATTTCTTCCTTTTCTAAGCAGACTCTCACTTGACTCTTGAGAATCATTGTAAGCATAGGTCATGACCACGCATAACCACCTATCACTCCACCCTCGGCTTTCGGCTGCGATGGCATGGGTATGATTATTTGCGTTGTCCATGGATTCAAGGATCCAGATAGGTGACTATTGACGGCGTTACTTCACGGGCATCTCCATTCTCCATCTCTCCAACCAGACTAGTGGGTGGGTGACTCGATGTCATACATTGTTCAGGAACTTTCGATAGAGCATTTGGGTGAGACCCGGTCGTTATTGCTTTCCAGGAGAGGTCTGGCAGTATATATAGCCCGTATCCTTTCACTCTCGCGTGGTTCGGAGCCCTCTTGACTATCTTCCTTCCGCTCAACGATCTACTGTGACAAACTCTAATCAGCCGCTTTACACCTCAGCTTGAAGAATGCCTGCGTCCGGTGCTACAGCCAAAGGCGCATTCTCGACTGTGCCTTCCAAAGAGGATCCGTACACATATCAGGTCGGGTTCGGGAATCGTTTTGCCAGCGAAGCTTTGTGAGTTTCATTTCTGTGCTTTGCACCAGATCTCTTTCTGTGTGATGTGTGATTGAGATTAGACGATGATATCACCTTTTCATCTCCGCCTGTCGATATAGACGCTCATCTAATCTCGAATCTGCAGGCCAGGTGTTCTTCCAAATGCTCAGAATAACCCGCAGAAGGTCAAATATGACTTGTACACTGAAGGGGTGAGTATTCGGGCTTTTAGAGATCCTTGCAATTGCACATCTTCTTGCTGTTCACGTCTTCAATGTCGCTGACTACGTTTTCCTGGATATCGGGCTTTAGATAACCGGTTCTTCATTCGTCGCGCCCAGGAATGAAAATCTTTCCACGTGAGTCTCGCCCTTTGAGAGAGGGAGATTGAGCGGTGGTTCCTTTTCTTTATGCTGAACCTAACCGTACAGATACATCTACCGCATTCGGCCTTCGGTCGCTCACCAAGGCTTCACTCGTTTGCCAGATAATCCCGATGTATGTAGTCAGCGTCTTCGATGTTTTTGGTCAAATTCAGACGCTGAATACGTCCGCTGTAGATCGAATCTTGCTTCCTTCCTCTCAACCCCAAAGTCCATATCAGCCCTACCCAACTTGCTTGGCGTCCATTCGATATCCCTGAAAATTCCCAAAAGGTCGATTTTGTGGATGGAATTAAAACTATTGCTGGAAATGGCGATCCAAGTCTGCGAGAAGGATTAGCAATCCATATCTATCTCGCTAATACATCGATGGACAAGAAGGCATTTGTCAATAGCGATGGTGATATGTTGATCCTCCCTCAGCAAGGTCGGCTGGACATCCAGACTGAGTTTGGAAAGTGAGCTACCATCCATCCATTCTGTTTCTCACCGACCTTATCTGGACCACAGGCTCATGGTCCGGCCTGGTGAATTGGTGGTCATTCAACGAGGTATCAAATTCAAGGTATTTTATCTTCGGTTACGACGTGTGTAGACCACTGACGTCTGTACCTCAGGTCCTCTTGCCCGACGGCCCATCTCGTGGTTGTAAGTTGAATGTATCACATGGATATTCCTTTGCTAACCAGCCTCAGATATCCAGGAAATTTTTGGCTCTCATTATCAGCTGCCTGAGTTAGGCCCCCTTGGCGGACATGGCTTAGCAAACCCTCGTGATTTCGAGCACCCCGTCGCCTCCTTTGATATCGACCAAAGCCCGTGGAGCAGTACGTGCTTGCAGTATTTTCGTCTTGTAATTTTATTGACGTGTTTTGTCCCCAGTCATCTACAAGTAAGTGGCTAGCAGCAGCCCTTCCAAATTTGTTACTATTTCCTTTTCAGGGTTGCTGGCCAGTTCCATTCATGCTCACAGGAGCACACTCCATTCGATGTTGTTGCATGGCATGGAAAGTGAGTCATACTCCAGTTACTTTCTTCGAGCTAATATCAAGACTATATTTTATATAGCTACGTACCATACAAGTATTGCATGGAGAAATTCGTTTTCGTCGGCAGCATCTCGAAAGATCATATCGACCCTTCAATTTTCTGCGTTCTGACTGCGAAATCGAAAGCGACCGGGGTTCCTCTCGCTGATTTCCTGATTTTCAGTGAACGGTGGGATGTTGGTGACCACACATTCAGGCCCCCAGTATGTCTCTTTGTCCATGAACCTTCTCATCCCTGACGGCATATCACGCAGTACTATCATCGGAATTCTTCGAGTGAATTTATGGGACATATTTATGGCGTATATGACGGACGTAGTGACGATTTTCAGCCTGGTATGTAATTTCTCTGGTATCTGTTTCGAGGCTGATGCATGTATTTCTTAGGCGGTGCTAGCTTTGAAACTGGTTTCTGCCCTCATGGCGGTAAGGACGACTTGTGTATGGAGAACTTGTGCTAATATTCTCTTAGTCTCATATGACGTCTTCAAGGCTGCTTCAGAAGCACCACTGGGACCCATGAAAGTCCATGAAAGCACCCTTGGTGAGCTATAGACCGAATTTTTATTCTTTCGGATGGTCTCTTACTAATCATCGCTCGCCAGTCTTTATGTTTGAATCAAGTATGATGCTCTCCATAACTGACTACGCAATCAATCGTTCTGGCAAATTACACTGTGAGTTTCTGTCTGAAAGAATCAGGGAAAACGCGTAATTGACATGATTTAGTCCACGAGCCGAAGATGTGGGACAATCTGAAAGCACAATTCTTGAATCACATCGACGATATCAATAAAGACTTGAAAGTTCATGGCTTACCAGAACTGGGCTTGGAAACAAAGCAGTGAATCATTCTACTACCGGAATTTTGTATGTCGCCGTATCTTCTGTAACTATTTTCTGGCCTCAACTTCGCAAATATTATGGATGGTCAAAATTTCTCTTTTGCAAATTCCTAAGGTGCTTCGACAAGTTTTGCTCTATGCTGAAATCGTTTCCAAAGTAACTGCCATTATGCTCGTCGCAACCCTCAGTCTTGTAAAAAGTGGCCAGGATTTTCGCGCTCGTGCCTCTCAGCGTTGACTCTTTTGATGTATCCTCGCCTACAGGTTTTGCAGACGAAGTTGTAAGGAGGTGTTAACTGACTCGCCCTTGTCCTTAGACGAAGATTATATCCTCCCGGACTTGACGGCTCCCTTAATGGATCAGGTCGTTCGACTGCCGCAGTGTGACGCGGCGGCGTAGGTGTCGTGTACCGGTACGCTATCTCCTCATGATCATGAGCGATACTTGATATATCATCTTCGTTTTCATCCGTTTGATCTTTCTTTGCCTGGCTGCTTTTCTCCTCTTCCCATATCCCGCCCTCACTCTCCTCAGTGTCGTTCACGCCGTTGGTTTTGTTATATGATCCTTGGGCTTGATAGTATGCTGCAGTATCAAGCGCCATAAATTCGTCGTCATCCTCTTCGCTTTCGCTGGGGAGACGAGGATGAAGATTGCCTCTCTGGAAGAAGGAGGAATCCGTTCTGAGCGAGGATACCGTAAACAAACTAGGGCGTCTAGACCACCAAGGCGCAGGGCCAGAAAGCGTAGCCAAATTCTCAGCAGTGAGTGGCTGCACGCCATCTGTCTGCCTTGTGCCTGTCTCATCTGTTCCACTTGACTCAAAGGACTCGTCAAAGATTTCAGAGGCGCTCCTAGACAGGCTAGCATGCGCTATAGGTATCGTATACTCGCAACTGTCCGGCTAGTGAGTAATCGAATCATAGCTTGATAAATTGAAGTGCTATATACCTTGGCTCGTCAGAGTAGAGGTAATCCATGGACTTATTATCTTGGCGGAGCGGCTTGGTCTAGAAGAACTGGACAGGGACTGAAAGCCGGTTCGAAGGTATCAGGAATGGTACGAAGGATGGGTGGCAGGTGCCTCAATGCTCGAATTTATACATAGAGGCTATTGTCGACAGCAGGCCAGGGCCCCAAATTCAGAGTAATTGATTGTCAGGGCCGAATAGGGCCACAGATCTAGAGCCCGTATCGAGGACGAGATCAGTTTTGAAATCAAGCGCGGGCAGAAAATAGTGGGGCAAAGTTGGGAAAGGCTCAGAAAAGGTGGCCACTTATTGTCGTAGTCAACGCCCTGGACTTACATACATATGAGTAGCAAATAACTCGATATATGGGAACTGTCTAGAGTACACAAAAGACGGGAGAAAAGGGGAGATGAATGGACAAGTCAAAGGTTTTAGGTGAACTTGATAGATGGTTGCTGAACCCATCTCACTTCAAACTCGAGGTTCTCTCAGAAAGTCCAAACTTTCAAGCTCGCTGTCTGGTATGAAATGGACTAGGCGCAAATGACGCTTCAAGGAATCATCACGGGGAAATGGTCTCGCTGCGCAACCGGTTATGTGGCAGTACCAGCTCGGATTTCGGTGCTTGGAGCTCTGCAGATGACGATTCATGTCGCCTCGGGACCTGGTAAATTTCTGACACAGTACATCTCTGCACCTGCAGAGTAGCTTTCCACGCCCATTACGGAGCACTTGATACCCCTCCTGGGGATCGTCTTCCTCGACCTGGTAACCTTGAAGCTCGAAATCGCTTGGCGGAGTAGAAGATCTCGATCTAGATTTACGGCCTCTGGGAGGAGAACGACCAGTGACCGAAACGGATGAACTTCCCCTGATTTTCGGAGAGCGTTTGAGGCGTGTCAGCTTTCGAGGCTTGGAAACGACTTTGCGAGGTGGAAGTGGACCCATACTGGATGCACAACGATGCGGCAAATATTCGCCGTCGTCGTTACTCAGGTCTCCATCATCACCTTGAACGTCGTCCTTGGCCATGTCGTCTTCAGTAGCTACGTCGTCCATCTCATCGTCATCATCGGACGAGCAAGGAGCAGAACTCGGCGGCTCCTCTCCAGAGTCGCTATACTGCGAGTGGGTGCAACTATCCAGTTCGCTATATGGAGAGGGGGGGTCGTCAATGTCGGAGTTAACATAGCTGCATAAATGATAGAGGAGTAAATGTTAGCTATGTCCAGCAGGCAATCATACAGTAACGACGAACCTATTCAAATCCTTATCGAGGTCGAAGCTTTGCGGGTCGCTGCCTCTAAACTTTTTCTTGTTGTCGCTGTCGTCACCCCAGGAGTCGCCGTCGAGTAGTCCAACAAAAAGTCCAAGTTTAGGGACAGAAGACCTTTGAGGAGGAACATAATCGACACGACCAGGCTCTAGGTTCAAAGATGCGAAGCCAGAGGACCAAGACTTCCATACTTCGCTTTGCCCATGTTGTAGATCTACGAGTTGTGAGATCGGCGTTACTGAAGAATGAATCGATTGAGCTTACAAGGGGAAAACTCCCAAGCAAATGGTGTGAGCGAGGTGCCTTCCATGCGCAGAAGAGCCTTCGCAGAGAAGGGTTCCGTCATGGTGTCGTTGTCGCCTTCAAGATGAACTGACGGCCCCGAGGAAAGGAAGAAGTGATCACGTTCGTAGGTTGCGTCGAGTTTCTGGTAGGGAAAATTGGAGAAGGTCATTGCGATGATTAGATACTAGTAGAATGAGATGGAAAGGAATTTGCTTGAACGCGGGGGCTTCAAGGAGATGAAGCAGGTGAGAAGTGCAGTATGGGTGATAGTTCGTTTGAAGGAACATCTCCAGGAAAAAGCGAAAGATATAAGACAGAGGAACAATGGGCAACTGGGTTTGGCCCATCTTGGTGAATGCGCATTGCACGAAACGCGATTGCTCGAATTGGACGGTGAGAAAAAAGTCCTTTGACAAAGGCTCTTTATAACGCTTCAAAGGCCTCAAGGCACCACATGATCCTGCTACAAAGAAGTTAAGCGAGTCTCTTTGACAAGTTCTTTGCATAAAGGTCCTTTCTGCACTCCAAGACTTGCCCCTTCCTTCGCCGAGAATTTCATCATGAGCTGCTCTCTTCGTAATGGCGGAGAATTCTGCCACATAACTCGAGATTGGAGGAACCCCCCATCCAGCGTTACGAGATTAATTGATGGAGTCCTGATAAGGTTCGGTGGCGATGACTGCCTTGAGGTCAAGAAGCTTTTTATAGATGCCTTTGTGAGGAAAGTGAGGCGAGTGCCAAGAGGAGATCCAAGATCGACAAAATGCCTCCGAATCCTGACGGTATGAAATTGGGAGGTTGCTAAGGCGTCGAAGCAGGAAAACGAAGCACAGCAATCGCCTCCGCCGAAGGGTTCAATGGTAAACAGAGGACGTAATCTGAAACACTCGTTTGTGATTGGAGGTCCAGCATCTCACTTTTTACACGAACCATACAAGAAAACCCACACTGAGCATTGCATGCCACATTCAGGGACCTGTCTTTGTGGAAGGTGCAAAATTCACCTAACCTCGACACATCATGAGCAGGTAATGCCTATCCGGACACTGCTACGTCGCTAAAGGTCGGAAACGTAGATCATCTGCCACTGTTGGGACTGTAAAAGGAACACAGGAAGTGCGTTCAGTGCCAATGTTTTAGCCCCAACAAGTGAAGTCGAGATCGAGGGTCCAACAAAAACGTATGATTTTGTGGCGCACACAGGAAACCCAGGTCAGCACCGTTTATTCCGAGAGTAGAATAAGAGTCACTCAACGCGTTGCTATAGTCTCGGTCATCTTCTGCGATATCTGCGGCACCTGCCTGTCGCGCAAATCTGATACGTTTGGAGAGTACCAGGCCGTTCAGACAGGGATTTTCAAGGACTTTGCGGGGGTACCCATAACGTCTGAACGTGCGTAACAACGCGTTTACCATCCGAAGTGATTGCGTATGACCTCAAGCGGCACATTATCTTCTAGTGTTTGTTGACGAGCGTTGGTTGGGACTCCCTGCAATCGGAGGTGCTCACCAATGTCGGGCTCTCCATGAACTAAATGAGCTTTCCTCGCGGCAGTGATAAGCAAAGAACGTCATCAAAAGAATATGCTCTCCACATAAAGTTAGCATTCCACTGCCACTGACAACATCGGCCCCTTGTGATAACAAGGAATGACAAACGGCCATACTGTCCTGCGAGGCAAGTGCCAGAGGTTTACGATTAGTCCATACCAATGTCGGTAGCAGTCGCTTCAAATTGCTCGGTCATCTAGAGATTTCAAGCGCCTTGAAATTAGGCGCGTAGGATTGTCACAAGTTAAAAAGAAACTCGCCTACTCCAAGTATATGTACAGGTAATGAGCAGTTAGCTCTCGCCAATTTAGCTATAGCTGGCAGAGTTTGAATGTAGCAGCTGTGTTCTGATGGTTGGTCGTTTTGTCCAAGCCTGTCCGTCAGAAAGTGGCCCGAATCCCGTTTGGACTTTTTCAAACCCCGCCACGATGTCGTTCTCAGGACCCCCATCGTTCTCCAGGCCTTCGTCATCGTCGTGGGCAGCCAGCAAACACTTTCAGAGACCCATCTGCAGAACATTCCGAGATGCATCCAACATTGTCGAGGCTGGCAGAGTCTGTCAGCAAAGTCCCTCTGAACCTTACTGAAGCAAGTGCAATGCTATACCCTCCGATTCCGTATGTGCCCGCGAACGATTTGTTCAAGTTGCTTCTTACCAGTAGCTTTTCAGGCTATACAGAAGATTGTTGCGTGCTCACAGAAATTTGCCAAGAGAAATGCGCAGCTTAGGAGACGATTATGTGAAGTCAGGTTGGTCTGACCTCTTCAAGTCTTGCGAGCCTTTGCTAAATTGTTGAATGCATTCTGCAGAATTCCGAAGGCATAAGGAAGTCACGAACCCTGTATATATCATGGGGTTTCTTTCACAGTGGAAGACCTATCTCGATCAGATGCCCCGGGACCCTAATACGCCGTTCACCGGGAAGCGGCTTGACCCGACGGTTTTCGAGAAGGCAGGTCTATTCCAGCAGCTCAGAATGAGCGTGGATGAAATGATGCTAATTATATTTCCCCAGATGTCAGATGAGCAACTTGGCCAATTGTATGAGCTGATGCATGCAGCCAAAGACGTTTGGAAACCTGTACAGCCTGGGGATGGAGAGGAACAGAAGTCGTGAACTGGTCAAGTCCTGACGCCTGTTGTGCCCGTACGACGCTGATTGAGAAGTCCCGCGAGGCGAAGGTGAGCTGGTTCCATGGCCTTTGCTCGACCTTCTCATGCTGAATACTTGCCTTGGCTTATCTATAGTCGAGATAAAGACGTCGTGAAATATAGATGCCGCATTAAACTCGTCTCTTTGAGTACTTGAACCTTTCCGAAGATGCTCTCACCCAATCGACTCAATCGTCCCAAGCTCTCCTCTTCCTGTTCTCATGTCATCACGTGTAGAGTTGGCGTGCGCTTGAGTATGCGCTCCCGGTTTTCCGAGTCCAAATGGTCCCCATTTCGCTGAATAACCGTGTGGCTGCATACCTGAGGTCCCGATGTTCCCGTGTGCTTATAAGCTTAACTTCCTTGGGACCTAGAATCAAGTTCTATCCTTCCTTTCCCATTTCATTTGATAAGATGTCCATCCAAGCTGTATGTTGTTATCGCCCCGCATACTACCCCTCGATCTCTCGATCTAACATCCTGATAGACCATTCCGACCGATAACTCGCCATACGCCAACCTTCCCCCCATCAACCGAGCCCTCTTCGAAGCGAAAGCGAGCAAAGGTCTCACTTTCGATGAAATAGCAAAAGCCATTGGCAAGAACGAGGTTTGGGTTGCTGCCGCGTTTTACGCACAGGTACGACAATTGGTAGACTCATCTCCTCGCCCCGCTTACTGACGCGATATCAGGCGAAGTTCTCTGAGGAGGAGCTGAAGAAGGTCGCAGAGCTCCTTGGCATTCCAGTTGCCCAGGCTATTGGCGAGATCGGTGAACACTGGGTACCTTACCGTGGTCTTGGACCCTCTCCTCCTACAGACCCTTTGATCTACAGGCTGTACGAGGTATGATGACTGTGTGCGGCTCGCGGTGCGATGACCGACTTGCTAATTGTACCCCGGTCTTCAGGGCGTTTTGGTATATGGACACTCGATCAAAGTAGGTCGGTCCGTGCTTCATTCCATGCCCTCTCTGATCCTCGTCTTTCGTTCTCAAGGCCGTCATTCATGAGAAGGTGCGGTAATTGCTGCAGCGCTTGATCCCTAATTTCATCCGTTTGCTATCCACAGTTCGGAGATGGAATCATGTCCATGATCGACTGCTACGTCAACGTTGAGAAGAAGCCACATCCTAAAGGCGACCGCGTCATTCTAACCTTTGAGTGAGCCTTGAATCTATTCCGCTAAATTCTTACTGAAGTCGTGGTCTAGTGGCAAGTTCTTGCCGTATGCCAAGTGGTGAACCCGAACCTCAAGAACAACTCAATTGTACCTATCCACGTAACGCTCCAGAGCTCCACGGCCCTTTTGTCGTAAACCTAGCAAAGCCCGGGCCGTCGTGCTCATCAATATATCCTTTGCCAAGTTGAATGATCATCGACGAATTTTTCCACTTATCTGTTCCAAAGTGTATCAATTGCCCGCAATTTGGTATGTCCACTCCACGAAAGCTCAAGCGCATTGTGGACGTGTATCTTAAGGTCGACCTCGATTCCTGTTGAGATTCAGAATCTTGGTCGCGTCGAGCCAATCACGTGCATGCGACGCGACGCGAAACGATCATGTGACCAGAAAGTGTTACCCTCTGTGACATGTCGCGTTGTCGATCGACTGACGAACGGTTCATGATCAGGCTCCAGGTTGTCGTGGACGTTCAAATTTGCGGACGGCGTATTGCAACGCTAAGGAGACTTTTGGTCGCTATTTCAAGAGCAAGAGTAAGTGATGACAATCACATCGCCTGCGCCACATCCTGAATGGCTTAGAAACACTGCATAGATCCCATGCGATCCACCACTTTCCAGTCCAAAACACAGATGACGATGAACAAATGGAACCCTCCTTTCAACTCAGAAGCGATAAAAGCCGCATGCAACCCTACTTGCCCTAAAAACTTCTCTTTCATTTTACACCCTCCTTTCTTTAAAATTTGTGTAGACGGACTACGATGGCATCCTCAACCGGTTTACTACCACCCCACCCACCTCACCTTTACCCCGTTGCTGAGAGGCAGGCCTTCTCCGGATCTTATGCGTCCTCATCCTCCGCGTCCTCGACTTCCACAGATTTCGGGCGACTTTCCCGGAATTCTTCGAGTTCTGCGTATTTGACCGACCTCACCCCTCCTATTTCTCCCTCACAATCCAAATGCGATCTGAAGTTGGTGGACGGTGACGCAGAAGGCTGTCTTCCTCGTTCAGGGCCCCTTCAAGAGCCGTCAGACGTCAATACTCCTGTCTGTTCGGAGATGGGCCTCACAATGGACAAAGGATACAGCGCAGACAGCGAGCCTGACGAGACGGCCTTCGACACGTTTGCTGCCATCAAATCAAAGCTTGGTCGCGCAAGTCAATCCATCAACACTCGTCGGGCGTTGCAGATCATGGAGAGGCGGGCTAAACCGACAGTAGGTCGCGCTGAAGGTCGGCCTAGAATGTCGTCTTTGTCCTCAAAGGTTGTTGTCACTGAGATTGAGTCTGGCGCTGCTGAGGACTGGTCTCGAGAGCTGAGTTCCACATGCACAGTTGAGGTATGAATTTCGCTAGTAGTCGGGCTTTAGCCTCCTGACCTTTCTGTCGCCAGACCTCTGGGTTGATCGCCGACGACGTGGATGTGCTGGGCAGTCTACACGCACCTGAGGGGGCTGTGAACCTCTCGAGCGGCTCTGCCTTTGCTGGACAAGACTGCGCTCAACAAGACGGAGGACTTGCTCGCGATTTCACAACGCCGCCAAGGCCAGTGCTCAGACCCACCGAGTTAGACGTGGAATGCTCTCCGCTGTCGCTTTACAGCCAGGACTTGTCGTCCTCGATGTCGTTGCTGCTCATGTCGCCCCCCAACCTCGATGTCAACGATTCTTGCCCTTCTCCTGCCATCTGGAATGAGTCTTTTGCGGATGGAAACCCGCCGCATTCTCCCTTTCAAGCTATATCGGCTAGCGCATTCTCCCGCAACAGTCGCCAGACTCCAACTTCATTGACAGGTGAAGACTTGGATATTGCTAGCTTGATACGTCTGGAGACAGCCGCCACTATGGGCATGCAATCTACTCCCAACCTTCGTGCTTCCAGTCGGCGAGTTCAGTCCCTGGTAAGCCTTCCAATCTTCCAGCCGTTCATCATTTTGATTGACTTTTGTGACTAGCCGTCTCCTGACAGCCCATATTACGAGGAATCATGGGAAGAGAAAGACGACCCCAGTTTCGTTCGCTGGCAGGCGGCAGCCATCTTTGCGCATCCCAGCCATAGTGACTTGCCCGTCAATCATGAATTATCTGGCCTACCAGTGGACATCCAAAGGCAATGTGGTCAGGAAGAGCAACCCGTCGTCGGCCTCGGCCTTGGAGGTCTTGCAGAGAGTTCTCTTTGCTCATCCTCCTCAATCTCCAGACTCCGATCCGCTTCCGATGGCGGTAACGACAAGCCATCTAGTGAGAAGGTTAAAGATGAATGTGTGGATAGAGAAAAGCCCCTGCCTGGTACGTCTCACACATGTCCTCGTACTCTCTGTTATCTGACCCAATGTCCGTTCAGTCAAGCCAGACGAGAAAATCGAGCCCAAGGGAGTTCTTGCTCGTCTACGAGCTTCAGGCGCAAGTCCGGTTAAATGTCCCTCATTATCGCCTATCCAAAACCTTCCAAGGAGACAAAAACGCCTCCGCCATCCACTCCAGCACAACGAGCAAAAGGCTAACGCCTTCAATCCGCCTGTGATCGAGCATCCAACTCTCCAGGCGAAGCCCCCGACGTTGGATTCTGTCTCCCCGCCGAGGACGATGAGGCGTCGCGACTTTGTGAAAAGCAGGGCCTCGGTGCGCCCTCGTCAAGCCGGGGACAAGACTGACCAAGGCGCGACCCTTGCTGACGACGCTGGCGACATCCTTGACAAATACGCCGAGATCAGCAATCTGGAATTCCGCCATTTGCCTTTGCAACCTCCCGACCCGACGCAGGATGAATGCGCGAAACCTCGTGAGATCGAGCAGGGTACTGCTCTCCACGAGAAAGATTCCCTCGAACCTCCTCCCTCCAAGCCTCCCTCCCGGTTACTTCATAACAGCGATCACGTTGTCCCAAATCATACCTCCGTTATTCGCCTTTCTGGTTTGCCGACCCTTGAAGGCTACGATCCATGTACCAAGTCAAAGCTGGAGGTCAAGATCGGGAACTGCGGTATCCCTCATAGGAGCTTCCCACTTCCGGATTTCCAGCCTTACATTGACCCTCCAGCCGACAGCTCGGACTCGCTTCGACAGAAGCCAAGGCCTAGCTGGGTTCGTGATGACTACATTCCCTCAGGCTCGGCTCCATTCGTGCTCTCGCCCGACAATGACCCTCGCAGCCCATGCACCCCTTCAGGTGATTACTTCCAGAGAAGCAGCTATATCTCTGGT
Organism: Gymnopilus dilepis; assembly: GCA_002938385.1. NCBI lineage: Eukaryota > Fungi > Basidiomycota > Agaricomycetes > Agaricales > Galerinaceae > Gymnopilus > Gymnopilus dilepis. The sequence goes on along the minus strand of NHYE01005462.1, from coordinate 19,327 downwards.
CGGAGGTCGGCTTTGTCAACATCGTCTGCTTTGTCTCGGGGTGGTCTTGCAGGGTCATCTAGCCGTTCTCATTTGTCGACCAACGCACAGGCGACAGCTTTGAGCAATCGGCCCTCCGATCCTTCAGTTCGGAGCAACCTAGCGGGAATATCGGCGCCAGAGGACTCGAGGCAAAGCGGGGCTGTTGATGCTGTTGGAATAGGCCTTCCGCCTGACTTGGCCTCGCGTCCACCACGACAGCGCGAATCCTCCTCTTCAAGCGCGGTTGGTTTGGCAGAAGGACTACAGTTCGGCATTTTGCCTTCCACTGCCTCATGCTTAAACTTGGCACAGTTAGCGACAGGGCCGTCCCCCGATCCTCAGTCATCGTCGGCGGCGATTGACCTTCTTGCAGAGCTACTAGAGGACTCGCCAACCTCTTCGTCCAAGTTTACGAGGTTTGCCAAGCGATGTCTCTCGGCTATCCCAGAACAGAATACGCCGTCTCCCAATGCCCCTTCGTGTCGTTTGCGTGTAGCTACGCCTTACAGTCCGACCTCAAACTCTCCATGGTCCGACTTTTCGGTTCTGAATCGCTTCCGATCCCCGAGGTCGCCATCTTCAACGCCAGCAGCATCTTCAGGGCAAGATACGAAACGTTCTGCTCCCAAGGTCTGCCAAGCCAAGAGGACGGGTTGTGAGGGACAGAACCTATTCAAGAGATACTTCTGCTCTCCCAAAGAGGAAGGTCAAAGCGCTCAGTCAAATCCGACGATGGCCGTCCCACAGACACCTCCTTCCGCGACTTCACCTGGCGTCATTGAGTGCCCAAGTGCACCAAAGGGCCTGAAGATCTTCAAGCGCCATCGACACACTCCTTTAGAGAGCGCAGGCCCCGGCCGTCCCAAGTCCCCATTTCGGAGTTTTAGAGTGTTGTTCTGAGCACAAGGACTCTTTCCTTTTGGGCTAATAGGGAAACACTTGGACTATTACATCCGGACATTTTCCTTAGTAAAAGTAGTAGTACAGGGAATGGATCCTGCTATCCTGAATGGACATATGTATATACAAAGTAATGAAATCGATGACCACTGTAATCGTTTGATGACAAGCGGGCAACGACCTCAGTCCTTTTTCGGCCGTCAACAGGAGTCCAATGCATCCCCGTTAAGTTTGATTTTTCCGAATATACCGAAACTTTGTTCGTTGGCATTACTTTTCCAGAGCTGATCGTCGTATTCAAAGGCGAAGACGGAGACACTGGTGTCTTTCCTCGCTGCGCAGTTAAGACTTCTGATGGCATTACGTTCATCGCCTACAGACGCCTTCGCTTTGCCATGGGCAGAGCCTCTGGAAGGCCAGCCAGATCTACGTAGAGTTCTCAAGTCAGACAACCCATTCATGTTGGAGCATGAATCAAAATTCTGACGTACTCTCCGATATATATTTTCTTTCCAGGGCACGCTTTTTTGAGGGCAGGCACTACAATGTTGAAGACAAAGTCTCCAGCCTGATTCGAGTCGAAATTACCATCATAGAAGGCACTGATAGCCAAACGTTTTGATCTGCAAATACGGTTTTCATGAAGTTCGAGTACATACTGTGCATTGGCTGCTACAAAGTCAGCGCCGCAAAGTTGAGGGTTATCACGAACTGTGACCCAGATGTGGGCCGTCGAGACAGGTGTTTTTACCCCGACGGAGCCCAGGTAGCCTATAGAGTGGACGTCATTTCATTGACAACAGAGTAAACAGATAGTTTTACCTCTGACGTCGTAAACCTTGTTCATGATATTGCCTGGAGAGTCGGCAACCTGAGAGTCATTTATTAGTGTTACCAGCTCCTGAAGACTTGATGAACGTTTCACCTCGTTTCCGACAGTCAGTCCAAGGTACCTGTCAGCCCCATATTTTTTGTAGGCCGCTCGGAAGGTCTGAACGTCGTTGCTTTAAGAACAATGATGTAAGAACATAATAATAGGTGCAGCGGCTCAATCGGCGTACTTTATCGACACGAGACTGCTTGCGATAGTGCCCTTGAACAGAAAGATTGAGGAAAACAAATACAATATCAGTGCTCTGCTTGATAGTCCTCACAGACGCATATATTCCTGCCAAAACCTTGATCCCTACGCTTGCAGCAGCAGACGATGCCCTATCTAGAGCATCGCAATCGAAGCCTTCAATGCGAATGGCGCCGAATCCTTGCTGCTTCGCGTCTTTCGCTAGTTGATTCCACTGAGAGCAACCTTGATCAGTGCTAAAGAGCATTTGCTGGTGACATCGGACGTACGTCTGCTTGAGAGCGGCAGGTATAAGCATTTCTGCTTAAGCTGTTCGACGCTACAATCCCAGCAAAGTGGTTTTTTGCCGCGGCTGACAGGAACAGGCTAAAGAACGCAGCAAGTGGAATGAACTTCATAGGAATCATGGGGTGCGACCTCGAATGGTGGGGGTGGGTTTTTGTATTCTTTTGCTGAAAATCAGAGCGACGCACACCACGGAGGATTCCTAGTACGTAGTAAATTTGGAAGACCGTTAACGCAAGTGCAAAACAAGCTTGGGGGTACTTGCTTGCATATAGTCAGCTGCAGTATTGTAATGGTCCGGTAGGATGCTTCTGAGGCAATGCTAGCTCTTCATCGTTCAATGCTACTGGTAGTATACTTGGAGCGTCAGCTTCTAGTGAATATGAAGAGTTGCAAATTCACTAACGTAGTAGGAGGTTTGGACAGCGCCATAGCGTCCCAATGCATTCCGACTCAATAAGACCGGGAACTATCTCATAATGAAAATACCTGGTGCGCCATCATACGGCGAACCTATGTATAATCCGTCCTTGATTTTCCTTAGACTGATTCTGGGGCCGGTTGGAGTGGGAAAATGAGATTCGACTGCTTTTGCCTCAGTCGAGGGTACTCGTATAGCGAAATGACCCATTGGTTGAAAATATGGAGCATCGTGAAGTCGTCACAGGTCCGGCAATTCTAGGTCGTTGACAAGATGTCGACAAGACGTCGTCCAACTTCTTCAGAATCCGAGTCGTAAAGGCGGAGTTCAGGAGACGACTGATTATATAATCGAAGTTCAGCTGTCGAACACCCTGATTTCAACTTCAGCTCAAATCGTGTCAGCTGAGTCGACATCGGCCGCTCTGGCAGCCTAGCCCTCTTATCTTTTACTCTTCACTGCAATGAGGCATCCTCTCGGAACATATGGGAAGAACCCTCATTCGCTTTCGAATCTGAAATCAGTATCGTGGTTTCTTATAATGGCCAAACCAATACTGTCCCGAAATGGAGGTTGGTATGTTATCTTCCGCCTCTTCGACGTTTTCTCCTAGAATCTCATATTGCGACCTGTCAAATATTTCCTCGTTGCCGGTCGTTCCCGTGTTGAGAGCTTCACGTCGCCGCATTGCGTCAATCACGAGTCGCTTAGGACAGGCCGCAATTAGACGTTCGTCAAAGGCCAAGAGTAAGTTTCTACCGTCAGTATTCTTATTTACTGGATTCAATTCTTTGACGTCTGCAGCATGACCCTTGCTGTTCCTTTCTAGGACATATTATGGGCTCCGGGGGTCCCTATGAGGCTATTGCAAGGACATGAGGTATCACGCTTCAAGACCGGCTTGGGCTCCTGTTGTGAACGAGGCCGCACGACCCAATACTTTTATCCCGCTATAGTCGATGCTGCACCGATCTAACCCAACTGTGACGAGTATCTTGATGAATAGTCACCCACGTTTTCGAAAATGGGCCGACGACAATTCCTCATGGGTCAGAGAATTTTATTCTTGACGTTTAGCTCCTCGGCCAAGAAAATGCGTTTTTGCTGCGTAACATTCGTAATATGCAGTATGAGGACACAGCCTGCCGCCGATAAATTAACCCTATATTCATCCGGCTTTGGAATTTCTTCTTTCCACCCCAATTCTTGAGTTGTAGATTGCTCCCTCAACGAATTCGACTGCCAACAACACCTATGATGTCAGGACAAAGGGAAGAGGGCTGTTACTACAGGAGTTTGCTCGTAGGGTGCTTCTTAAGTTTGTTTCTCTTCGGATTAAGCACCTTCCAAACACTTACATACTTCAGGTGAGTATACTCGAGTACTCCGTGTTGAATCTGAATTCATCAACATTGATTCACCAGATTACATTCTTCTGATCCACCGAAGCATAAATTCTTTGTGCGTTATGTCTTTTCGTTACGGATCTGTGCAACCCATATTGACAGACTCGCAGGTTCTCGTAATCTGGTAACGTCAAATCGTGCCGAGGATAAGGATGCGGCGCTTATATGTCCTATTTCCAGGGTTACAGAGTTGGTCCACACATGCCTTACGGCACGAGTTACATATGGGGTGCGTCGGCTGATTTTATTGAAAGGTCTACTTTTTACGAATTTCTTAGGTCTTTGTTCCTCATTTCGGCGAAGACTTCGACACAATGGCTTATGCCACTTCAGGAGTCTTCAGAACTGGAATAGTCTCTGTGATCATCACGACGCTGGTGCAGGTATGTTGTTCTTCGATTGACAGAGAATGTGAGTGGTCTTTCTGACTAAAAATTCCAGTGGTTTTTTGCGTTCAGGCTCTACAAACTCTCGAGGGGGCAACAATCAACGAGTCCTGTTGCGGCGACAACGATTATCAACCCCACTCTCATACCAGTGCTTTCAGCGTCGTTGTCCTTCGCCAGGTTGGTTTCATACGTCGGCACCGCTATCTACCAAGCTTTACATCATCGAGAGACAGCAGCTTGGGGGTGGTGCCTTTTCGCCGTTGGCATACTCTCTATCCTCTCCGACCTCCTGATGGCGGCGGGGCTTTTCTGGTGTCTTTGGAAGAGGAAAGAAACACAAAAGGATTTGCTTGAACAGACATTCTTGATGCCACGATTCTTGGAGATGAACCGCGTGTTCGTCATCGGTATAGGTACGTTCGTTCGTCGATGTTATAGGCCTTTCTTGAATAAAGCCTGCACAACAGAAGCAAATTTATTCACTTGGTAGAGTATACGTTTGGGCGGGTCGTTTGTCTTCCCTTATCACTCACTATCTTTCCAGTATCATAACTTCTATCTCAACCATCCTGGTGAGCAACACGAACACGAGCCGAACTATCAACTAATAATCTCTCGAAGTATAATGTCTCTGATAATCATAGCTGGGTGGCCATGACTCTTGTCGCAAGCAAATGTCAGTCTGTTTTTGTAGTGTGATAACTCAATTGATTTCTCTTTCCAGTGTTTGCGATCTCGTTCCTAACTTCGTCTGTGTTCATCAACTCTATGTGGAGTTTTGAATTTTACCTCCCAATTTTTCAGCGTTTTGCAAGGCAAAAAACGGATTCATGATGACGAAAATCCGTTAACTTACGTCACCTCAGCAGACGTCGAGGGTACAGCGGCTGTGAGTATCTACCATCTGACGCGAATGGATTCGCAGGTCATGTTAACACGCGTCACCGTCGTAGTAAGCAGCCGCACGACTCCGACAGCCTATGGACTACGGCTGTACAATTATTCAAGTTCAAGGCCCAAGAGCACTCAGACCTCTTGAGCTGTCATTTGTTTATCTTCCCGTAAATTAGACGTGCAATTGAAATTCTTTCTCTTTCGAACAGTTCCCTGACCATGGACTCCGGTTTCCGGGGGTCCTCCTTCCCGAAAGCCGGTCAGAACTTAGTAAAGTCAAGGTACTGTTTTGGCATTACGGCTCTGCTCAGCAACCTCGGTCATAGTTGTCAGATGGGAGTCTGTCACCGAACTCGGGACCTTCACCGCGTTCCGTCATTATCATGAGTTTTGCACGAACGATCGCGATACCACACTCTGCCTCTTACCACCATGGACGACCCAAACAAGGGGCGTGAAGTCACAAAGTCTGAAGACACCCTCGTTCAAACCCAAGCCGTGGAAAACAGACCCGAACCGTTGCCAGCCAGCTTGGTCTCAATGAACCGATTCTCAAAGAAGGAGAAATGGCTAATAGTGTCGTTTACGGCCTTTGCTGGCTTATTCAAGTATGTTGTTTGTCTCTTGAACGTTTGGATGCTTTCGATTGATTTCCGGCGGCAGTCCGTTCACTGCAACCATTTATTATCCAGCCATTCCCCTCCTGACCAAAGCATTCCATAAATCCACGGAACTTATCAATCTGACGGTATGTATAGCTCTGGGATACGAGCATATGCCGATTCATATAGTTTAGGTCACCACCTATGTCGTTCTGCAAGGCATAGGTATGTACCCATTCTCAAATTACGTTTGCGAATGCTAAAGATCTACTCAGCACCCATGGTTTGGGGACCTATATCCGACCACTATGGCCGGAGGCCTGTGTATGCATTGTGCTTGATAATATTATCTCTGTCGTGCATTGGACTAGCCCTTGTACCCACTTCAAACTACGGTTTGCTTATGGGCCTCCGTTGCATTCAAGCCTGCGGATCGGCCAGCACCATTGCGATAGGTGAGGCACTCAACCTCGGTCCATCTGCCAGTTAGTGACCTCGAATGGACGTCAAACAGGAGCCGGGGTGATTGGTGACATCTCCTCCAGGGCAGAGAGGGGCGGCTTTTTCGGAATTTTCACTCTTGGTCCGACGGTGTGTGTGCTCAGGTAGGGGCCTTTTATGCCACCTGATTAGCTTGTGTAGGCTGGACCAGCTTTAGGACCGGTCATTGGAGGAGCTCTAGCAGGTCATTACGGCTGGCGGTAGGTTGAGGATTCAATTATCTATGAGTGAACTAAGGTGGTGCCTCCTAGGTCAACATTTTGGTTTGTCTGCATAGCATCGACAGTCTGTGGCCTAGCCATCGTCCTGTAAGGTTCAAAAAATTTCAAAGGTTTGCGCAGACTTAACTTGAGCCAGCTTTCAACCAGAAACCCTTCCTCACATCGTCGACAGCGGACGTGATCAAGTATTTCTCATCTACAAACCCCTGATACCGGTCATTGGCAAGAAAATCCCTGCCAGGGAAATTGTCAAGCCAGTTTCAAGAGCGCCCAAAAACCCCTTTACGCTGTTCCGACACCTTGACGTGTTTTTCTTGCTTTACGTAAACGCTGTTTCGTTTGCTACTTTCTATGCGGTCGTAGTTACCATCTCGTCGCTGATGTTTCCAGCCTACCCTTTCTTGACAGAGACCACTCTTGGTCTTTGTTTCCTGTCTGTAGGCGGAGGAACAGTCGCAGGCAGTTTCATCTCGGGCCGCCTGCTGGATAGCGAATTTCGAAGATTCAAGAAGAAGATACAAGGAGACAATCAAGCTGCTTTAACATCCGTTGATTTATCTCGGGAAGAGAACTTCCCATTGGAATGGGTAAGCGATCCTCAAGAATCCGTTTGATCATATATACTCACAATTTGGAAGGCCCGCCTCCGGCTCACGCCGTATGTAATCATAGTTACGACAGCGGCCTGCGCTGGGTACGGATGGTGCCTTCAAGCCAAAGTCAACATTGCAATATCCTTAATCCTGCAATTCATCAGTAAGCCTCCTTGCTTTAATTGGTGAAGGCGTAGAATTAACCTGTATACTGCAGTCGGTTGTCTTGCAATAGTGGTTACTAACTCGACGACCACTCTCTTGATCGATCTTGTACCTGGCCAAAGCTCATCCGTGTCAGCATGTGTACGTGTAGTCGTTCCGTTAGATTGGCAGGGTTCTGAACAAATCCTGAATTTTCAGAGTAACCTCCTACGCTGTGTTTTCAGCGCGACGCTAGTCTCAGTCATTGACCTCATTGCAAAAGCTATCGGTACTGGATGGACATTCGTCCTGTTAAGTGTTTTGACAGTCTCATCGCTACCCCTCGTCTTGATCACCATCAAGATTGGACCAAAACGACGGGTTTGTCGACAGCAACAAAGAGAAACACAGGCTCAGAAGCCTCCTGTTCCATAGAAATGTGTTAATTTCCGATAGAAGTCCAATTGCGTCTCAGGGGTGGTCAAGGCCCGCTGGTAACATATTTAAACCAATGTATAATCACGATGTATTCACTGCAGTGGTCTGATCCTTTCCTTAATAGAGCTCCTTGTAATTTTTGGCGTATCTATCAGCCAAAATCCCGACCTTGCCTTACCAAACCGATTATTGATGATGATGATTACCAGCTAGTGATCCTACTCGGGAACGTGCAGGCTGGGGATGTATGCTACGTACACTACCACCTAGGCTGTTTTGATCAGCACCCATTTTCCCTCCGCCTCCTTGCCGCTGCTCTTGTAGTTTAGAGATTAAGGCCTACACATGCGTCATTGCGGATGCCAACGAGACACGTCCTGCTTGCGGCCTCTAACGCGTTTAGTCACGTAAAACGTGATGTTACGTGTTATTATGGCAAGTCACACTACTCCCAGTGCCAACTATCCCACACACAAGTCACCTCCCTCCGTTCTATAGCCCGTTTCAGATGCGCAGGGCTTCCGAATCTCTAGCGACATTAGAAAAGAATTTTGATCATGCACAATCTATCGAAGGAACCTACAGATCCGAAACTCAGGCAAGCAGGTCCGAGCATCGACTGTTGCTCTACAGCCTCTACTAGCAGGACTGGATGTGGCTATCCCGAGTCCCATCCATTGACCTCAAAACACAATACTGGTTGTGGCTGAGCCAAATGAATATTCGAGAAGGCTCAACCCATCAGTAATTTCGGGTAATCCGCCACACCATGCTCGCCAGGTCAAAGTTAGACGAGTGGTAACCTCGCTATCACCGCATCTCGCAGGAAATGAGATGAGCATCAAGGTAAAGGGGATCTTAATACGAACTCTGATCCAGGTGGCAATTCGAAGACTCTGTCAAAAGCATGTGTGCCTTAAGCTTATTGTGCTCCTTACAAAAACTAGAAGTCCCAGATATCCTTCGTTCCATTCTAGAAAACGCCCGCTGTCGTAGGCCCGGTAGGTGTTCCGTGCTATTTACATTCAGTCTCATCCTTTCTGACTTCCGTTCGCCTTTCTTGCCAGCACTTCCAGCACTACGCTCCATCCGGGCACCTTGGGACACCGTTCGCCACAATGGCACCTAAGAAATACACATGGATCTCCTTGTGGTTTCTGCTTACTGCGCCCATCATCTTATGGGATGCTGGTTACGTTCTTATGCGGTAAATACTTCTCGACATTTGAGCTCAGAGTTGGGGCTCAAATTCTCGTCTCTCTGCTAGCCCCAGGTCGATGGAGGGTGGCGATTTAAGGTGGTTTTGGCGGGGTTTTGACCTTTTTGAAAGAATTGATATAGTAAGTCGGCGTCCACATACGCCTCCTTTATGCTGAACTATGTTGTTTGATAGGTTTACAGCGTGAAAGGGTTCCACGATAAGGCAGGCTTTGCGCCCGCAGCTGGTAAGTCATCGTTAGCCAACCGTGCATCAATCTCAGAGTCGATGGCTGACTCCGCATTTCATCCGCCTACATAGCTGTCTCAAATCTCATTGAGACGTCTCTCAATGTTCAGTGTTTTAGTCGCTATCGAGTCCTGAGCCTGACTCTCCCTGTAGCTCCTATACGTTTACACTGTGCATCTGTCTCCGAGGAATACTGCACCTCTCTATGGATTTGCCGGTGCCAGTCTCACTTTGTGCAAGACGACGATCTGGGTTTTGCAGGAATATTTCTGCGGTGCTTGCTCTCGTTCTGAAATTAACGAGTTCCACGAGATTCTGAAATTTTGGATTGCTCCGAACATGTAAGTACTACTGCATTGTCCTGTCTTCAATTGAGTGTTCAAGTGACGCTCCACAGAGTTTGGTTTACGTTCTGTTCATTGATTGTAACTAGGCTGGGTAGCGACATTGCAGACTCGCTCAATCGCCCTACGCCAAGGGAAAAGGGAGGTAAAACTTTCTGAGTTTCATTAATGATCGCGGGGAGGAAGAAGGGGTTTCATTGGATGGATTTTCACACTTCGTTTTTTTGTTATAGAACACTGGTCTTTCTGATCCATATCCGAGGCTGGTTGTCCTCCCATAGAATGCTGATTGGCAACATACCTTCGAAGCCTGGGACCAGCTATCCCAGGTAGGCGGGCCTCTCTCGTTTCTCTCAGCAGCGATGATCGATAGACTTCGTTCTACTTCTCTCGACGTTCAATGAAGAGACCCTGAGGTTGCTCTGCCGATTTCGGGCAATATCCGTGCCGCTGATACGTGTGGTCCTTCCTCTAGGCTCCTTTTTTCGCGCATTCGCACGCTATCCAAGGAAAGCATACTCGATGAAGCATTGGAGACGCTTGCGGACAAAGAGTCACCGAAACTATAATTGAGTGACGTCTCCGACTCTGCTTTCCCAAGGCAAGCAGGATTTATCGTGGAAAGAGATCGAAAGTAGAATGCAGGAAGCGTATAACATACGATTGAAACAGAGTGGATATTATAAAGCGTAAGTCTTCTGGATTCATAAGAGTTTTGTCTTCTCGGTACCAACCTGATTAGATGCACCGTACCAGTAAATCATGAATGCCACGTACCCCAACAGGGTAAAAAGAGGCCATATCGCCTGAACCATGGGATCAGAAAGACTGCCTGTCGTCCTTCTTTCTGGGTGGGGACTACCTGAAAGGTTAGACCAGGCCGTCAAGCACCGCATCGTCTGCTGTTGTGATATGCTTCTTGTTGAGCCAAAGCAGATATTAAAGGTCAAATCCTAGCCTCGTTGTCCCGCTATTGATAACGTCGACGCGTATACATAAAATATGACTAGGATTCTGTCAGGCGATCATGCTTATCTTCAATCATGAAATACCGATAGGGCAGAAGGGTCAGTGTAAGGGCCTCAATTTAAGCATCTAGGTCCGACATCGCTACAGCGATTCCGTCCGCTGCAGTGCGGATAAGCGAGCTCCAGAGGCCAGGGTCCTTAACCACATACAGGCAACGTAAGACTGCGTTAGTGGCAAGTTTTGGGCAAGTTAGTGGCTAGTGCCGATGCTTCCGAGTACTCCAGAGTACAAATCAAGTACAAATGTAAGCATCGGACATCCGGCCCGCATCATGTTTGGAGAATTCCAGCAGACCAAATACGGGTTTTGGGGCCTGTGCAACGATCTCGGGTGCGTCGACGACACTGAGGACCAGCAGCCAGCCTTTATGACCCGCTTTCATGAGCTCGGCTACACAGCTCAGCATCCAGACCTCGTTGAACCCATTTGAGCTCTATTCGGATTCACGTACACATGGCTATCAAGGAAGCTCTCGAAATGTGCGTCTGGGACGCGTCACACCTCCTGGAGGAGGTTATATGGCCAAAAGCGAAGACGGAAACAGGGTAGTGGTTGCGGGCAAAGAATGTGCGTCCTAATTTGTTGATTCATGCCAATGAACGGACTGACCATGGTTTCCACAGCCTTACGAATATTGCGCCTTTCAGAACCTTCTCAGGTCCAAAATCCTGAACACAAGTTCGCAGTTGGCGTCGGCGGACACAGGGTCGATGCCTCCAGAAACTTTTGGGAGGGTAGCGGGCTCAAGATCGACAGCGCAAGCACCGATGTTGCCTGGGGTCATGGTCGTAAGTAATCATTCCCCGGACCATCTCAAGTCTTATATCAGATGCAGAATTCAACAACAAGATCCTGACTAGTGCTAGAAATGGTGAACTGATTCTATGGGATTTGAATAAGTCTGGTTCTACCAAACTCGGTGGGTACATAAAATCACAGCTTTTGAAGTTGACGCGACTCTGTCTTCAGAGAGGCGGACTAAGGACCACATTCGCTCAATACACAAGATGTCGGTGTCCCATGTAGTGCATAACTACTGCATAACAGGTTCAGCAGATGGACATATGCGCGTCTGGGTAAATGCACTCTTCACTTACTGTTCATTCGTCTTTCGTCCTCAAAGGTTTACAGGATCTTCGTGATTTGTCGAAATCAATCATGCGTATACATCATCCTACGTCTGTCAGGAGTCTTGTTTTTTCTCCCAGCCTCTGGCAGCCGGTCCAAGCTGTCGTCGGCCTTGACAATGGAAGCATCTACAGGTGAATGCCCCGAGTCGTGAAACAGTTCTGTGGTCTGACGCACAGTAGATGGGACTTGAAGATGGGGCAGCGTGGCCAGCTCGACAAATTGCCTGTGGCTCATACAGCCTCCGTCACGGCCCTCGACTGGTGCTCTCCTGGTGCTCCAGGCGTACAAGCTTCGACACCTATAGGATCAGCGGGAGATCCAGGTTCCAACGGCCTTGGATGGCTTGTAAGTGGCGGCCTCGATCGATGCGTCAAGGTTTGGGACCTCAGCTCGCCTAGTGGCCATATTCCTCATAAACCGACATACACACTGCACCCTTCCTTCGCAGTACGCCGTTTAGCTTGGAGACCTGGATATGAATGCGAAATTGCCGTTGTGTCCAATACTGAATACGCGACCCCATCGGTGGAGTTGCCGCAACCACCTGCGAATAGCGGTGTTCCCGGAATCCTTACTCGTGTGGGAAGCGGTTTAGGATTAGATTCGATCATGCGTGGATCAAATTTGCCCGAGGGTTTATATAGTGTCAAAGACAAACTGAATGCCGCCATGGAAATCAAGAGTCCCGTACAGTCTACTTCCCTTGGAGATGCCGTCGAGATATGGGATGTCCGCCGTCCTTGGTTGGCCAAGTGGTCTGTTACAGGTTCAGCGGCTGAAGGAGGAGTCACGGGTATGACAGCGTTTTTCTTGCCAATTTAGCAAATGCTCAAATTTTGTGTCAGACATCGCCTTCTCTGATTCGCATGCTATTTGGGCTCAGCAGGCTAGCGGATCATTTTCTCAATTTGACTTGCGGGAAACTACTAAGCCCATTGACGCCGTTTCACGGGTTGCTGTAACCTGGGAAGTTGGTGGATCAATGACTTTTGTTGCCGACAGTAAGGAACGCTGGGAGATTCCTTACGATGACGTGTAAGATCTTAAAATGCTGCTCATTCATTCGTTGACGAAATTCCGCTCTACAGTCAGCCAGACCAAAGGAACCCGGCCGAGCTGCCAAAACCTCCGAAGAAGGCTCTTGGAGATCCCACAGCTAAACTTTTGTCTCAGACTATGGCGTCTTTCAATTCCCTGCATGATACTGAAGGTGTTGATCGAGATGTCTTCACAATATTAGCAAGGAAATATATTTTCGAAGGGCGAGGCCGGCAAGAAATTTGTATTATCAATGCCGAAGTTAGTTGAGTTTCGTATTGTTAGAATCATGACATTGACTGATATCTTCTAGATTGCCATTGAAGCTGGGCATGAGGTGGCGGCGCAAGTATGGTTGCTCTTGGGGGCTGCATTGGCGCAGTATGCCCCGGACCTTCCACCGACTCCCCCACAATCGCCGCGCAAGCCATCCAAAAATTTGTCTGCCCCTTCGGGGCTACTACAGTCCCCTCACCAACCTCAACCGCTTAGTAGCTATTCCTTCCCTTCTTCGACAAGCAACAGACCGGTCGACTTTTCCCCTGCTGTCAGCCAGAAAGTCAGCCCCGTGACAACCAGATCGACGAGCGGTTCGGTGTCCAGACCACCAAGCTACTCGCATGCAAATGCAACCTCTCGCCGTCTTACCCCTACTTCATCCACCTCTTCGTCGCCACGTCATTTGCCGGTATCATTGCCTCCTGTGACTCCACGAAGATCTTCTTTCTTTGGTCGGAGGGACTCCTTGGACGCCAGTGCAATGGTCCATGCCGCCATGATACGACGTCCTTCATTGCCGTCCTCGGCCTTTCCGCATGCAAGTAGTAGCCCCGTTGATAAGACTAGTTTAAGGCATGTCGGCGAGGGCGTGCTCGACGACTCTGACTCGTCAAGTGCTGATGGGGATGAAGAGGGCGACGAGACAGCTGGTGCGAATTCAAGCGATGGAGAGGCCCCTCCCCTGGTTTCTCCGGGCCTTACAGCGTTGCGGAGCATGCCCCTTCCCAGTCCGTTATCCAGAGTAGCAGGCCGTCAGGTATGGACGGAAGATGAAGACGACAAGGGGAAACATAAAGACGAGGATGACTCATCAACATCACCGTCTCCTCAGTCCTCCTCTGACTCCGACTCAAACCCTTCGAGTTCTCCGAGGAAACGCTCTGCGTCAAGGAAGGCACACAGGAGAAATTCGAGTCGTCACTTCAAAACGAGAAGCCGGAGCTCCACTGTCGCATCGCTTGCTGCTCCTCAGCCTCGCCCGTTGATACACCATGAATCGCAGAGCAGTATACGAACAGTGACGGGTGCTGAAGCGGTTTTGAAGGAACAGGACGACATTTTGGCCAGCTCAGATCTTTTTATTGCTGTCCAGGATCGGACGCAAGATTCCCGTGCTGGACATGCTCGTCAAAGGTCGCAAGCAATGTCGGAACTGGCGCTCAACACTAGCAAGGTGGCCCCAAACAACGTTATCGTCTTGGCATCAGACCCCAATGAATCAGTTGAAGCCAGCCAGCTAACGGAGCGAAGGATCGATATCATCAAAGCCGAGGACAATAGGTTGAGGGAGGCGACACTGAGTGCTTTGCAAGCAGCCCTGGAAGAATTTGCTGATGAGGTATGAGAAGGTTGATGTTGGAATTGATTGCCTAATGCAAACGCTGCTTGTGCAGGGCGACATACAGATGTGCGCTATGTTGGCCCTCGTCGCTGCTGATGAACTTCATATCTCAAAGCCAAGAGTAACTCGGTTTGTTGAAGGATACGTCGGTAAGGTCTACTATTTTTGCTTACAGGTAGAGAGACCCTCATAAGTCCGACAGAACTTCTCACGCGTCTGAGATTACATACCTGCGCTGCATATCTACGCAAACACTGCGATGTGGAAGAAGTCCGTAAAACGACATTGGTATGTACGACTGGGAAGGACGAGATCATTCTGATTCAACTTCTTGCCTCAGCTTGAGACGATCATTTACACTTCATGTGGGAAATGCAGGAAACCACTTTTGTTACCGGCTGGAACATTAGGGGGCAGGACTTTGGGCCGGGGCGCATTTTCCTATTGCATGGGTTGCAAGGCGTCGACTGTAATGTGCTGCATCTGGTACGTTCCAATCCCCTTGCGCCACTATTTCCATCGCTGACGGCATCATAGCCGGTTGCCTGTTCGGTCCCTCTTATTCCAGTGTAATATCTGTAATCATGGGGGTCATCAGGCTTGCTACAGGCAATACTATATGCAACAGCCGATGGTCGATTACCCAGCTTCCTGCCTGGCCTCGGACGTCAGATCCCGGGGAAGGACGTCTCTCAGACCGCAGACCTTCGTTGCAGAAGACGATTCAATATCAACTGCCAGCCTTCAAAGCGGCGCCGGTGAGGGACTGGTAATGCAAAGCCCATCACGAGCCACTGGCTTCACCAGGCTCGCTGGACACCCATGTGCTGCAGGATGTGGGCATATTTGTTGGGCCGCGAACAAAGGTCCCGAAGATGCGCAATAAGAGGAAGCGAAGCGTGGCAACGCCGACATCCAATAATTACTGGAACAATTCTCGTCTGCTGTATTGTCCATCAACGGTCCATTACATACCTTGCTCTGGCTTTGCCCGACTAAGGACCTACGTGGCCGATCCTTCACTTCTCTCATATGTAATGGCGACTTAGGATAACTGGGGTGCCAGGGAATAGGCATGGGACTTTGGCGATGAAAACTACCATATTGATCCGGCACGTACATCGATCTCTTATTCGCGCCATGAATTTATTCAGCCTTGTCTCCATCTTACACATTAATTCACAGTCGGTATATGCTGCTAATATGAGACTGATAATAACACATACCAAGTACATCCACTTCTGTCTTCTTGCAAGGCCATGTTACTGGCTCTGCAGCTTACCAAAGACAGACATTAGAGACCTGGGCCAAGAGGTTCCAAGTTGGCCAGGCCATTTTGTTCATTTGCATCAGAATTATAAAGGCGTCAGATTTGTTAAAATACAATCTACTCTCGACCCTCCTTTCCGACGCTAATCTCCATTCCGCTGCTATGTCATCCCTTAGGGTCGATAATAAAGTTGAAGGATCTATCTGGGAGTTGCATTGCAAGAATCCCCCAAATGATCTGTCGAAGAACCTTCAAGCCGTCGTCAAATTCCGCCTCTCAGAGTCTGTCTACGTAGGGCAAGTAAATCTTACTTCGGGGCACACTGAGAGGATTGTGGTGAAGGTAGCTCGTAGTCAGCAAGAGATCGGCGCCCTCAAGCAGGAAAATATGTGCTACACGAGGCTCGAGGCCCTGCAAGGAACCCACATACCCCGGTGTTTTGGCTACTTCAAAGGATACCGCAATGCCGACCCAATGCACTGTCTCCTCTTGGAGCTATGTTTGCAGGATAGGCATTCCCCAGTTGCATTGCCGCTCGACCAATACAAGTTTGTATATTTATCATTTTTTCTCTGCCTGAAAGTGTAATCACATATAACCTGTAGCCGCTGGTTAATGCAGGGGATTTCTAGAATGCATCAAGCAGGTATTCTGCACGGACGTCTACAGGAAGATGCTGGTCACATCATCGTCGACGCAAAAGGCTACCCTCGGATTATTGGCTTCTCGGGCGCTTCTAGACACGTGTGCTATGGTATGTTCAAGATGACCGTCCAAGGAAACACGCCGGCAGTGAGCTCCTGTCCTGAGCTGGTGAAGATGGAAGTGCAGCGTGGCATCCAAATAGGCTCCTCTCGGATTTTCTGGGATCAAGCACAGATGCTTGCACTGAATGGTTACACGACGAACCCATGGCCATCTGCGACGTATGATGGTAGATAGATCTGGTGACTGGTAACCCAGTATAATATACATTTCTGTTTACAAGCTTGAAGTTATGAATTGTCTGATACGGAGCAAATGCAGCTCAATGAGATGACGAGCAACGCGAGTGATAAAGCACAATAGTCCTGCACTGGAGGGCGTATGTGACAGATCAGATTGAATATGGACTCAGCTCATGGGCAGAGATGTTCCAGCCTGATCATAACAAGCCCTAGCACGGACTATTGTAAGGTAACACTGGCTGGAGAAATCAGCTTCGTGCCTTGGCACGAGATTGGAAGGGTGAAAAAGAGGGCGCGACAATCGGAAAGGGGACAGCTCCGTAGTGCTGCCAGTGGATGAATACGCAAGGTAGCCTCAACAAGGTGGAGCTACTCGAAGAAGAAGAGGGAGTCAAGGAACGACTCAAGACCTGCAATCGAAGGATAAGCCGGCTTTCAAGCCCAAAATTTTCCAGCAAGCACAGTCGCTCATAGTCGGGGTGCTCAGAACAAAGTAAACGGAAGGAAAAGACATATCCAATTTCTCTGAAGCAAGCTCTTTTTAAATGAGACAGAGCCACTGAAAATGACGCAATATGATCGATTGATCAATCACATGTGAGTGCGTGCATGTGAGCGCTAAATGAAGGGGCAATGCCCGTACGCGCCCCGGGGTGTTCGAATTCTAGCCTTTGGGTTTTAGCGAAGGTCTCTGGTCTGACTTTCCCAGCCATCATCTTTCTTCGTCGGCTCAGTCATCCAACTCTGGAATCCCCAAAGGTCGACGGCCGTTGTCTGACTGAAACGTCGAGCAGTATATGGCTTTGTTTAGTGATCTAACTTCGTATACTAGTGCGTCGACGCATGTTCGTTGCGTCTAGTCCTCGTACATGCTACGAGCAAGATACAGTGGCAGTTCCAACGGACCCGCCGTCCTGACGGTCGAGTGACCATGAGGAAGCAGGCGACGGAACTATCTGTTGCTCGGGCAGATTCTTCACCTTCATTTCATCGACTGCTAGACCATCTAGCATGATAAACCCACTTCAACCTGAACAACGAGAGGGTACATACCGTATAGTCCAGTTTGGATGCCTGAAAACGCTGCCCGAGATGACAGACGAGACGCGGCGATGGCTGGCCTTTATTTGTTGGTATTGGACGCCCAACCGAAGATCCTTGAGAAGCTATAAAATCCACTAGTCAGAAGCGGTCAAAACCCCAAGACCCAAATCACCTCTCCACACTCTGCTACCTCGATAACGTAGGTAAAATAAATGCATGAATAGTTGCCAGAACATACATACACCCTAGGTCAAATGTCGATAACAAGCATTATCAAGTTGAGTCTGCTCGCAGTTCGTATACTGGCAGCTCTCGCCAGTCCCATAGAAGCTGTACGATTTTCCGCTTGATGTTCAACACACTTCGAGGTTCTGATTATCTTCTGTCTAATCAGATTGGCGACGAGGTTGTGCAAACGCCAGCTGGGCTCTTCCCAAAGTCGAAGGTGCACGCTGTCCCCGAGGGCGCTAGGCTACACCAGTCTCCAAGGGAAGTGCAAATCATTGCAGCGAACGGGACTGTCATCCACTCTCGGCCTTATACACCCTCGAAGACAGCATTGGGTCTTCCGGGAGGGCCGCCTTCATCCAGTTTGACTACGACTGCTCAACGCGAGTTGCAGAGTAATTGGGTTGCTTACGCATACTGGGATTATAGTACTACTGCAACTCCCATAGCTTTCTTCGGCACGGATTGGACCGTCCCTGCTGCCCCTACAAGTTGGGACGGGCAGTTGCTTTACTGGTTTAACGGCCTGCAACCTGGTGGCTGGAATGAAATTCTACAGCCTGTATTGCAGTATGGCATATCTCCTGCTGGTGGAGGTAATATCTTTGCCATCGCCTCGTGGTGGCTTGTCGGCCTTGAAGTATATCACAGTGGTATCATGGAGGTGTTTCCTGGCACAGAATTGCAAGGCCACATGGCGTTAACGGGCATCTCAACCTCTGACAGCGTCACCACCTACTCTTACTCATCCTACTTCCCCGGATATTCCATCCCTACAATCAACGCGTCGACCACGCACGTCCTTAGTGTGGCCTCCGAAGTCTTGGAGATCTACAATGCGCAAACAGTTTCGGATCTGCCGTCTGGAAGTACCGACTTCACGGCTGTTGACATCAAGTTCAATGACAATAGCCATATGTCGACCATTCCTTGGACGGTTGTCAACGATGCCACAGACGGGATTTCCATGTCTGTAATTTCCTACTCTGGAACGGACGGTCATCTTCGACTGACGTACTGAGATGAAAAATTTGCTATTGACTGGTAAGTAGAAGCATTATCAGTGACATTGTGTGGATCGCAGTTAGAAACATATCTGGCACACCTCATCCCACGTTTCTAGTCGTTCCACAGACTTTTGCACCTTTGTACTAGGAAGAGTATGCAGACGAGAGTACTTGAGTGAAACTGTAGTGGATGGTTCTGATGAAAGCAGTCTGTCCCAAACATCATCATCATTTGACTCCGGACCGCGAGCCCGGCATTACGCGATGCGCCTTGTCCCACAGGCTCGCAATTCATAGGTGTGGGCCAAATAGGACCTATCTGAGT
>NHYE01005461.1:0-32379 GCA_002938385.1 Gymnopilus dilepis | reverse complement strand
AAATTCAAATTCAAATTCAAATTCAAATTCAAATTCAAATTCAAAGGAGCACTGGAACGCGGCGTTCTTCGCCGACGGGTGCCCGAGGATGTTCGAACTTCGATGCGGGCTCGAAGGGCGACGCGGTGGCGAAGCTGGTGGGGCATGTGCGGAAGGCGCATTGGGGGTTGCTGATGCGGGTGTGTCCGGCGAAGAAGTGCGAGGAGGGGGTGGTGGATAATGGGCAGGCGGGGATGGCGGAGCATTTGAGGAGGGTGCATGGGCATCATGTTTCGCATTATGTGTGTGGGAGGGAGTAGAACTGGGTGGGAGGGTTGGTGGATGGTAGCGAGGCTCGCGCAGTGAATGTGGCTTCAGAAGAAGGATACGGGAGAGCGATAGAGCATATGTAGGGCAAAAAAGCTGGGGATATAGATTAGAATCTGTAGAATAGACGCTAGATGAGAGATAGATAGAAGGCTTTTCGACTTACCGATTATATTTTCATACCCACAACGACAGACATGTCATATAGTCTAACCAGTTCTGAGATCTGAGTACGGGTCAGTCGAGCTTCAGAGCAGTTGATTCATTTCTTGACGTTGCACAAGTCCAGTCAGACGATAGCCTCTTGAAAATGAATTGGAGTTGGTGGGCAGGATATGCGCAGGAGGATAGATAATTGACGTACCTTGAAGTATCATCGCATCCAGTACGACGTTGACATCAGACCTTCTCCCGCCAAGAAATTCTGAAAAACTCTCAGGTTGATCGTCTCAAGTACGAACCTGACCTTCATCCCAGAGCTTTCTCGCTTCAAGAGCCACAGGTACCAATAAGGAATGGTACTTCAGCCTACGAGAATAGAATGATGAGGAGAGCGCACTCACCTTGGGCTTTAGTAGAGCAAATCATGGAGCATGACGCGTCCATGAAGGCTGCTTTACGTCGACTTTACACGTCTCTTGAAGAGCATTTCAACGTATACGGACCCAAATTGTAGCATAAATTGGCCACTTCGCAAACTTTTCCAACCGGAGGAACGTATGTCGATGTGGTGAACAGTATCACTGCCTGAAGTCAAGCAGAAGAATGGCAAGAGTCTGAGAGAGAATGTGTTGACTTCAAGATGACGACATTGACGAGACGCTCTCGTGCTTGGTCCCACCTTGTGTACCAAACAGTGCCTGGCTCGGAAGATTCGGATCGATCAGCCCGTGCGTCCTGCTTCTCACCACCCACGTTGAAGCTGCTCATCGTCTTGATTCTCTGTACTCAATCTGTGGTTCATGTATGAGGGTTCTTTGCTGTTGTTCTTCAGAATATTGTCGACTTCGATCTGTGCTATCAGCAAATGATTATCGATCTTGCGATCGCCGAATCATTTCCTCGATCTGGTCCCCTCAAGTTCTCTCAACCTGGCTTCTTACTTCTTCTCCGTCGTCTCTCTCGTACTTGCCCTCCTCCCTTCCATATCCTCCGCTGCTCATAACATCCCAGCACGACCCATCCTTGGCCAATCAAATTAACAAACCCCATCGGCCGCCATCGATCATCGATCAAGCCCCTTCACCACTGCCTTCTTGGTGCTAACCCGGTGCACTGTCCTCTGTACTCGCAGGAGGAGGCCATATCTACTAGTAGCATCTGTCTGACAGCTGCTTTGAGTTCGTGGGCTGGGGCTTATGAAGAAGATGGTTCACGATTTGACCTAACCCTCCCTCCAACTTGCTCGCTCGCCCTGCCCTATTCCGATATCAGAGCGAACAACTATGAAAGGCAGCGTCTCCTCAGCCGGAATATACGCATATAGCCCATTGGTTCGAAGAGGGACGAAGAATGGCTGTGCAGCTATAGAGCAAAGCATTACATTATTCCGTCTTCCTGCTCAAGAAAGAGTCGTATTCGGAGCTCATGTGATATTCCGTCCTTGCTGATTTTACTTCCAAAGGAATCGGAATTGTGTGCTTGCAGTCTTCAACCATGGCTCACGACTTGACTTGCCCCTACTCCATCAAATCTTCCTTCCCAGCGCTCGATTCCTGGCGTCGGACCACACACTGCACACAGCCGAGATACGCATGTCACGAAGTCTTTTACGCAAGACATGAAGGGACGTACTACCCAGCGCGTGAGTTAGCACGACCCCTCTCTTGCTTTGCGAAGGTATTTCATGGTATTCATTCTGCTTTGACTGTTGATGGCCACATCACTTCCCTCTCATGCCTGGGCCCGAGACCCGAATCACTCTTAGCTTCGCTATTCGCACCCCCGAGGTCAAACCATCTCGACAACTTTGCTTTGATACATTCTGTTTGTCAATCTTCTTGATTGAGCCCTCCGGAGCCCCAATCCGTTCTTCATCCCTCCCTCCCTCACTCGCTAGACAGCCCTCCACGCCGTATCTCAGTCTTAACCGCACTCGTGTAGTTGTCTTGCTCTTCGAGTGCCAGACAATCTTACAGGCGGTTTTTGGGAGGTGATCGAACTGTGGAAGAGGGCTTCAGCGCATCGCGGACTACATGACGTCCCTTTATGTAGGAGCTGTGAGCTGTCTAGAGTATTTAAAAGTAAAGACTATCTATTAATAGACACCTTCCCATACACGAATACAGATACACTCCTCAACAGTCGTACTCGGGGAGATTTATATCCAGCTCTGGCACAGTCTGCCTAATAAAGCCCAGTCTGCCTCTGAGAAACGACGCCACTCATGACCAGCCAGTCGTTTACTCGTTCAGCGGACATAAAACATCAACTCATTGACAATGTCACAAGCACACAATTAGCATCTTTCTTTCTTCTTTTTCGCCATTGAGCCACCATTGAGCATCGCTTTCTATGAGTGAGGCCACCAGGATGACTACGAAAGATCAATGTAGAGTAATGGCCCTTTCACTCCAGCCTGCGTTGTCAAACAATGCAAGGCCACAATTGTCGTTGTGAGGCGGCCCAAGTATAATATATTGAATTTTTGCGTCCTACTTCAATTCTTCCTTCCTACCCATTACATCGTTCCTCGCACGCATAGCGCCAAAAGCACCACCCCGACACCCCACCAACTCGCAATGACCCAGTGCGCAGCGTATCGGCGCTCATACCTCCTTGCCCGGTTCAACCAACAGACCAACCGTCTCCCAAGGCGTCGATTCGACCCTATCCGGAATGCCCTAGCCACCTACACCCCACCGCCCCGAGGTCCGCCAGAACCCATGGAGACTATCGACATACGGAACGTGCCGCTCGTCAATGCGTTCTTGTATAATAGATGCATCGCCCCGCTGTGCGAGGATTTCGTTGATGGGGGTGATCCTGCCGCGTTTGTGCTGCACATACGGATGAAGCACCGTGGATTGAAGGGGTGTTGTGAACAGGAAAGTCGGAATTGTGCTGGAGAAAGCGATGACGATGGTGATGACGAGGAGGCAGAGGTCGGAGAATACAAAGAGCAGGAGGAAGAAAAGGACTCGGAGGGCGCGCTGCACTGCCTCGACCCGGAATGCGCCACCATCGCCGCAGACGAGGACGTCCTATACAACCACACGATAACCGTTCACTGGAACATGGATAAACACCGGTGTCCGAAGTGCAGCAAGACGATTGGGGGGCATGAGAGGGGGCTGGCGAGGCACATCTGGAGCAGGCATCCTGATGTTAAGGTCCTCTCTGGCGGGCGGCCGATTTCTGACTGGGATGAGTATCGGGCGTGGGGTGCGTGATTGGATGAAGTGACTGTCGCGGGCGGTGACTTTGGGGAAAGAGAGAGATATGGAAGCTCTTGAGAGTACTTAGAGTACTTGCTGTTGAAGATGAACAAAAAACGATGTTAAGAACCAGAGACACGAATACGGGATGGCATTCTCACCTACAAAAGATTACAGCGCCGAATTTCCAGGTTCGGGACTGCTGCGCCGTTGCCATCCGAGTTATCCTTGTCCGCACCGCTTCTCTCCAGAGTCTACAGGCACGCGACTCATGAGACTCTGACGCGGTAAATCGATGAGGGCATTCCGGTTCGACAAGAACCTTCGTGCTTTCAGACGAAGCTACGCAAAAGATGATCAGTCCAAGTACCATAGAGGATGGCCATTGGAATAGACGTACTTGGCGCCTCATAAAGGCAGGATTTGCATCGTCGTCAAGCTAAATAGCTTTTTGCCCAACTTTTGCCACGTGTGAACTTTGAAGTTGTGTGAGGGGGTTATTCCGAAGCACGATAGAGCTGTGATACAACAGAGGCAACATTGAAGCGCTCAGGGACTCTAAGAAGACTCCTGGCGCGAGAACCGCGAGTTTGGGCACTGCTAGCTGGTCATAATCGTTCAGAACATCGGAGCGTCTGAATGACAACGATACTCACCAGCGCGTTTGGCGACGCCCTCTGCCACAAACAGTGCCTGAGTCGGATCGAGTGCTCCGAAGCCTGTTTCGTGCCTCTTTCTTCTTGCCACCATGTTTCAACTTCTCACTTTGCCTCGTTGCTACTCTTCCGTCGTCCTGAGGCTAATAACGCCGTTCCAACATACCCAATAGAACATTTTTGACATGCCATGCGTCCTTCTTGTCTCGCAGCCCTCATTGGATGTGCGGATTGGTCCACACCAGTCAGGATAACTCGGCTCTTATCGAATTCCCACCTCTGCGTCTGTTGATCCTCATCTCGATGGAATTCACTCCGTCTGGGTTTCTCTAGTCTGGTCTCTGGACCGAACCGTCCCTTGCGCTTGAAAGTCTCAATACGTATATCTCAAGCCTTTTCTGTTGCGGGTTGGAGAATGGAGAATGGTGCATTGGTCATATCGCATCCCCTAGCCTTTTCGTGACGGTTTTTGAGGTATGTAAGACTGTATTTCGTCCCTATTTCTCCCTCTGAAGTTGACCGTCAACCCCGTAGCCTTGTCTCTAGAAATCGTCTTCGAATCGTGCACCAGGAATGTCAAGTTATCGCTATCCTGTTCTGACTCTGGTCGACGTCCTGTTTGCGACAGAATGTTCTGGCGGCTGAATCGCCCGTGATGCTTCTTGTTCCGTGTCTCCTTCTGTGCGCAGTCGACCTTTCATTCCCATCTGCCACTTGTTGTTCTAGTACCCGCGTAAGCCCTTCATGAACCGCCTTCACATCAAATCCCATACATGCCTCATCGATATCTTCACAAAGGGATCTTATATGGGGTTTTTTCATCCAGTACGGTGAGTATGTGGAGGGTTTTGACGTGCTAAGAGCTGGTTTACTGTGTCCAAATTATGTTTCTGATGTTGGACACTGCGACGGTCAATATTGGAATCTGGGGGCGATGGTCGCAAATAGTAACTAAATTCAGCAACTCTATTCATCATTCTCTGTTATAATCGTAGGTTATTCATCTAGTGTTTGTAAGACTTACCGGATTATAAAACTCTGATTCAATCAGCAGGCCCATACGCTCTTGTCAAGTTTCTACGCGATGGAAATATTCCTTCCAGGCACTCTATCAGGTAAGTACTCGTCCGTATGTCCATGTTACTATTTTAATCAGACAAGACAAGGGTAGAGACTGCCAGTCATTGCAAGAATGGCGCACTGTTTGGACGACTGAAGCCCAATAGAGCTTTTGATCGACTGGGCCACGTCGTATTCTCTCTTTCATGAATTCCCCTCGGGCAGGCCGCCATCCAGTCGTCAAGTTCCATTGACTCAATGTAAGGAAGTGAGCGTACGAAGCATTGTCGAGGCCCTAAGTCTCAAGAGGGTGGGTATAAATATGGTGTTTTTCTGTTTGACTTCCTTGTCCAACTCGTAGAGGCGACAGGCTCGGCCAACGAGAAAACGAAGAACTCGTCTAGATTTCGAAAATGGACCAGTACGTATTCTTCGCTCATATCCATCTTTCTCGCTCAGACGAACTTCTTTCAAAGGCACAAACCCCGTTACGACCCTGTTCACGAAGCCGTTGCGAACTACACCCCGCCTTACATCCCTTCCGACCAACCTATCACATCCGTGGACATGCGTCACGTCCGATACCTCAACCCCTGCCCGTGCAACCCCTGCGTCGCCAAGAACTGCAATACACTCCTACAGCCGAGAGAACTACCAGACCATATCCGCGAGAAACACCGCAACAAGTGGCGTATGTACTCGGGTATCATCTGCCCTGACGAGACGTGTCCCATGGGCTTGGACTCGTATGTCTTTCCGACGGTCTGTGCGCTGTATGACCACATCAAGCGTGCGCATTGGAAGCTGGGGTGGATGTGGTGTCCGGTGTGTATGGAAGATTGTGCGGGGGGTGAGCAGGGGATTGTGACTCATCTGAGGATGGAGCATCCCGAGGTGAAGATTTCTAATATTGGCCTCGTTGGTGTTCCGTTGCCTGGTGTGTTGTGAGCTACAGAATTTTATATATTCATGCTGGTTGAGTAAGATGATGTTCTATGTACTCACAGTAAACTCAGAAAAAAATTTCGACCTACGTTTGGTTCTTTGGGACACTTATTCACCCCCATAGCTGGTACAGGAAAAACGGACGGAAAGACTGTCTATCTTGTCAAAGGCCCTCATGGTCAAGAGAGGCCGAACGCAAATGGGCCAATCCAACGCCATTCAGCCATACGGTCTACCGTGGCCTTGTTAGCTGTGCGTCGACTTCAACAGCTGCAAGCTAAGGGTATCTGTGTCAAAGCTCTGCTATATGCGTCATCGTGAATTACAGTAAAAGGATGTCGTTGAGTCGCTTGAGGACCCACTGGCATATATCGTCAAGAACCTAATTGAGAATACATTGTTCAGATTGAAAACAGGATAATAGTCGCAGTATTATTGTCGTCCTTTACAATAAGGTCAGATAATATAGCATTGACAATCCTGCTATCGGACTGATGAGATCGAGGTCTTTTTCCGTGAGAGGCTTTATTTGGTGGAAGGACACATTAATTATTGTCCATACATCAGGAGTAGCCCACGCAATCTGGCGCCAACTTTGGCATACTGCTCCGATTCTGTACACAGTCTTGAAGCCGTAACCGCCAATGTCGGCTGCATAGATCGCGAAGACGAGAGACGCAAGTTCCACCGGAAGTCGGTCGATGATTGATCTACCATTGGCGGTTTGGCCTTCCTCGAGGGCAGTCTGGGCTGCCATAGGTTTGTATATCAGGCGTGGAGTTCGTTGGTTGAGACAGAGGTGTGAAAGGCAGAAAGGTGCTCCAATGTACCGCCATCGTCAGCGGTCCTCTTTATATCATGGGCCTCAATCAACAACTTGGCCCACAGCAATTGTTCATTCTTCTCGACTCCTCATGAGAGTTATCCGAAAGGCCCTTACAATAGAATTACCAAGGATACCACCGATCAGGTGATTGTAAAGGGCCAAAAGATCGCTAGAAAGACGAGCTTTACGTCAGATTGAAGGTCGTTCTGAACTTATCGCGGAAATTCCTCTCAGGAAGGGTTGAATACCTCCGAACAAGCACCAAGACATGTGAATTGACTTTCGCATTCGAGGGGCGTAGTACAGAAACTATCACCGCGGTAATCAGTCAACGCAATCATTTTTAACTCGATAACATACACAACGACGCTATGATCACAGCAACAGAGTCTGTGTACATTGGATAGCGACCTATCACTGCCATTGGCATCAGTGTCAACGCGTCGCGTCAACCACGTGCTGCGAAGTCGGCTCACCCCTCCTCCTTTCCGTACCTGACGCGCTTGTCAGCACAGGAATGTCATTGTCAGGGCTTTTCGGATACACCTCTTTTTGATCCTCAACGCCCACACCACCTCAGTCCAGCTCACTCTTTCTCTCTCAGTCCCCAGTCGGTCTTCCGGAGGATCCGATGCAGATCATTGATTTGGCGCTGAGCGCAGTTACTACTGACAGGTACATGATCAAGACTTGGACGTGCTGAGGTGGGTAGTCAGAGTGGATTTTCCGAGTTGGCTGAGAGCTTACGTTTTCGTCATGACCTTTTTCAGGATTTTCTGCGAGGGAGGTGGGTTTGGCTTTGAAAGCAGCAGAACTTGAAGATGGTTATCGCTTGCGGTGTAAGGATGGGCGATAGGTGATAGCAGCACACAGGGCAGTAGAGGGACGTTCTGAAATCGTATAAAGGCTCAGAAGGTCAGCCTCCTTCGACAGAACAACAACAACCGGCTCACTTCCAACCAACCCAGCCAGCCACACCAACTCAATTACTACCTACAACAACAACAACAACAACGAACAATGCCTTCAGCATACGATGTCCCCTTCCTCGAAGCCATCAAGCTGCGTTGATCCACTCTGGCCCTAGCCAAGTCTTCCCCCATCTCGGACGAGCGCATCGTCCACCTCGTGCGGCACGCCATCAAGTACGCCCCGTCGCCGTTCCACGTCCAGTCCTGCAGAGCGATTGTGCTCTTTGGGGCGGAGCACGATAGGCTGTGGGATTTTGCGAGGGTGCGGGCAAAGGAGCAGATGGACGAGGAGACGTGGAAGAGGAGCGAGGGGAAGATTGGGGAGTATAAGGGGGCTTATGGTACTGTGAGTTGCTTTGGGAAAGCTTCAACTGGATTGACGTACTGATGTTGATTCAGGTATTGTTCTTCGAAGACACTGAGGCAGTGAAGAAATTCCCTCCCTTCCTGCAAGACCTTATCGCCCAATTCCCGGAATGTACGTTCTTTCTCTCCGCACCCTACTGTCTCCGTCCTAAAGTCGCAACCTTCATCCACAGGGGCCGAACATTCCAACGGAATGAACCAGTTCATTGCATGGACAGCGTTCAACACTGAAGGCCTCGGTGCCAATCTCCAGCACTACCAGAAGATGATCGAGAAGGACGTGCAGGCGACGTGGAATGTACCAGAGACGTGGGTCCTGCGTGCTCAGCTGGTGTTTGGGACGGCGACTGGGCCGCCAAGGGGCGGTGTGAACAAGGAGTTTGCGCCGTATGAGGGAAGGTTGTTGGTTTATGGGCAGAAGAACTAGGAAGATGGAGAGGAGAATGGTTTGGATGCTGGTATTTATTCCAAGGACAATTGTTTATGTACATCTTATCAAGCTTCTTGAAGTGCGACTGTATGTCTATTAGCAGTTCAGTTGAAATTGACAACTCGAATAGTGTGTACTCACCCTCCTATGTCAAAGAACGCCCTTGCCCCACATGAAGGACGCAGATTCTCGAGACTCCAATCCAGCAAAGAAAGTCGCTCCAATTGAGGTGTCAGAGAGAGCTATGAGAAGAAATACGAAGCGTAGATGGTTTGCTGTCCGCCAGCGGAGAGCAAGAGAGGACATGACGTCGGTATTTGGGCAGACTGCGAATAGCCGGTCCGACGCCGAAGCTCGATGCCACGCTTTTGCTCTTGTCCTCATCCACCGTCCTTCCGTCCCCTCACAAAGTCTTTATCGTCCTCGTCGTCAAAAGGATCAATGCAATGTTTCCATCTCTGCCCTTCGAACTCAAAGACTGCGCTCTGGACAACGCTCCGAACCCCATCCTACTCGGAATCCATGATCGCCGCCATCTCTGGTGTACCATCGAGCGACTTGCAGTGTACTCCCGCTTCTACGACTACCCCCGCTTCTTCTGCTTCATCACTATACTGGACCTCAAGCCACGGCTCCGTCATCCGTCGTGCCATGCACTCGTCTTCTAAGGTAGTAGAGCGAAAATCAGGAGGATCTAGCCGCTCTATTTTCTCTGAAGATTCTCCCATGTCCTGGGACCTCGCGTTGACGGAGACGGATGGTATGGATCTGTGGAAGAACCTGGTCTTGCTTGATTTTGCTGAACTCGGCCGCTGCTTCTGGGACAGCGCGTTTTTCAAGTGCGTGCCTCATAGATCTTGAGATCTCTTCGACCCATCATCAACGTTACAACGTTAACGTTTCCATTGCACTGTCATGCCAAGCACCGCATTCTCCCTCCATGGGCACCCCTCACTTCTGATGCATAATCCTCGCCTTATCGCGTGTTGGATGGTGCGATGGAGTCAGACCAGCCATATAAGAAATGGCGTTGTAATGTGTACACACCTCCCGCGCAATGTCAGGATTAGCGCAGACGATGGGTGTTGCCAAGTTCCAGACGGGATGCGTGCTGTGCTTTGCTGACCTGTCTCAATGTCGGGAATCTTGTTATGATTCACTAAAATACTCGTTGGTCCTGTGCATAACATCTTTCGTCGCCTTCTCCGGAGCATGTCAGACTAGAAGAGGCCGCCGCCTCAGTCTCTTCCTAATCCTGGTGAGTATCTATCCTTTGCAGTTTGCGGTTTCAGACTCAATTATTGACCCAGGCGTCGACTTCACTCTATTTCCCTTGAATGTAGACCGGCTATTATCTTGGAACGCAATTCCTTGCCCCGAACACACTTCATTCCAAGTCTAGCTTCAGAGATAAAGGTGCCCTTGTGAAGGGCTAGTTCCGAGTTGACGGGTCAATGATCCTGTCTTGCTATACCGTATGTCTTGATCTTCTCAGTTCTTGACGATCATAACGACGAGCAAGGTCTTGACTTCTATCGTCCTTCGCTACTTAGGTATTGGGTATCTATATAGTATCTCGTCCGGCACTTCTCGAGTGTCATCAAACAATCGCCCTTGCCTTCGTTCTTATTAGTCGCTTACCGGCTTCGTCCAAATTCAAAGTCTTTCTCTACACTATGCCACCACGCTCAGTTTTCTCTCCGTTCAAGCTGCGAGAGTAGCAACCAATTTTATATACGCCTTCCTCCGACAGGTGAGTTGACACTTCATTCGTTCAATTTGCGGCGCACATATGCGCCTTATACGCTCTCTCTATCACAAATTGCATATGTCCTTCGACGGATGCCTAGCCTTCCACTAGCATGTGCCACTCGGAGCTCGATGGTTGACTCGCAGAGTCTCCGGTTTATGGCAAACTAGAGATTTGTTGTCGACCTGTGCTTTGCGTTTCTCGAGCAAAATGGGAAGCTTCAATGTTATATATCGCGCATGTATCGGCTCAATTGTCTGCTCTGTCTATTATTTACTGTGTTCTGCTATTCTGTCCTGTGGATCAATACCGATCAATGCCTATACTTCTCACATCGATTCCACATGTAGTTTCTCAATACTCAATTTTTGATCGTGATTCGGGTCATGTGTGCTGTACTACTCCAGTAAATTCCGCGTCCCAGCGACATATTCTGCTGATTAGAGCCAATAACGAGAGTCTAGTATTTTTTGGGGTGTAAATTTTGCGGAAGATGTGCTGTGTTGATTAGATTTCCTCCAGCAGGTGGAAGCCATGACGCGTGACGTCAATTATTTGGTTGAGCCGTCGGACTCAAGCGGTGCCTGAAAAATTCTGTGCCTGCCAGCGTTTCAACATGCCTCCTCCCTCCTCACGTTCATCATCGGCTGTTGCGTCGTTCTGGTACTCTTTCCTCCGTATCCTTTGCAGCAATCTACGAGCATGAAGCTTTCAAGGCTCACCCTCTCACTGGTTTCTTTTGTTTGCATTTCGCGCAGACCGTAGCTTCCTCAGATACTACGTGTCTTATCGACTCTCTCTGCGGTACTCGGTTTTCGTGGAACAGTTGGCTTAATCTTGCTGAGAAATGGCGCAAGGTCCTGTCATGAAATTGGGAGGGGAGTTTTGACTTTGGGATATAGTGTGTTCGCGCAGGCGGAGTGGTTGCGCCTCGGATGTGTCCCACTTGTCGCCATGGATCATCGTATGTCTTCTTTTCCAATCCTTTGTCTTATCATCATGTATCATACGGTCTGCGTAATCAGAACATGAATACGACGAGATCCATGATACTATGGACTCTTTCACGGCTCGCGATCTCAGTTGGAAACTGATGTGGGGCATGAGACGTAGCAATCTTATTTCTTTTGCATTCTTCATATGCTCCAACTTCGAAGGCTTTTTCAACGTTTTTCGGGCTTGTTCACGTCTCGCTCCTGCCTTGCGTGCCCATCTTTCGCGTGTCCGTTTCTTCTAATCTGTTCTTTCTTTTCTTGTCTCTCAGATCGTGGATTGGGATTTTTATGGTCACTTCTTTCCCTGATTACATTCCCATTGCCTCAATTCGGTGTCAATATTGCGCCCCCTGCCCCTTCTTCCAGATAGTTTGAAGCTCGATTTTTTGATCTAGTTGGCGCATATGGCTTATGGTTTGACAAATGGTGCATGCACAGAGTTTTGTGACAGCACTTCTGTCCCAGCTGAACATGCTGGCGGCTAGTTGCAGCATATTTTCTCGTCGTTTCTTATGTGGCCCTTCATGCTCCGCTGCCATTGTTCCGTGTTCTACAATCGACATTGTTGCTCGCTATTGCAGGCGCCGGAATCTCAGATGCGACGTTGGTTGACTTTGCTTTTGAGCATGAGCATCTGTCCCTTGAGAGTTAGAGGGCCTGCTTCAGTGCGGATCTGCTTCTTGACGAGATTTCGTGCCATCCAATTGCCTGTAGGGTTGGAACTACCTGCCGCTCTTTCCCAGTGTAACATTGGATTCGCCTTGGACGGCTTTCTGACACAACATCAAGCAAGTTGAATTTGAAGGGTAAGTTGATTTGGAATCACTGCAAACCGTGTGTTTTGACCATTGATCATCCAAGATCACAATGTCCAATTTGATTGTGCTGTATCATGGTACGTAGGGGCGCCTGAAATGCCGTCGTTATAGCACGCCATGGTGATGCCAAGGCCCTGCAGCGAGGCCTGTCAATCCATTAGGCCTAGATGAACTGGAGGCCACGCATTCACAATGGACAGACAATGTGAGCACAGTGAACGATGGTCTTAAAAACCCCAGTGGTCGCAGCTTATCGTTCGTGAACAAGGACACTTTTCAGTCGTTGATCACAAGCACTAAATCTTCGCTCTCCATCCATAGCGATGTCACAGTGCGTCCCATCTTCGTTTTCCGAGTATCCTATCTAAACCTCCTCATTCTGTCATATCGCGCAGAAACACCACCAATTCCACGGAAATTATCGACTTCCAAAAGGTCCGCTATCTTAACCTCAAAGATTCAAATCCGTGCGTCTGGGAGGGCTGTGACACCTGGATTGCCTGGGACGACGAAGCTAAAAATTTGTCCGACCACATCACTGAGCAACATCATCAGTCGGAACATCATCAGTCGGACGCCAACGGCAAGGTCTTCTGCGGCCACCCCACATGCGTCAAGAAGGAAAAGAAATGCGAGTCGTTGTATTGGCTCTGTAGGCACATTAACAAGTGACATTGGATAATGGATAAACTCGTCTGTCCAAAGTGCAGCAGTCGTCGGTCTGGGGAGTGGAACTTGCTGGCGCACATTGAGGCTGACCATCCAGAGGTGGAGGTTATAAATTTCGACATGTCGAATTATAACTGAAAATTGACTCTTTGTTCTCGTATTGTCAAACCGCGTCCTGTTTGACTACATTATATATCCACTAGCCTTACAAAATTAAAGTCGTAACTGCTCCGCAGTCCCTTTCAATTTCTACCTATTCTGTCATATTCGATGGGCTTGACTTTCTATACTTTCTTAAGCCAATGCCGACAAATTGCATTGTGAGCATCAAATCATGGGCGCTCATTGAAACGATGCCCATCGGGGAAGAGGTTTAGATTCGAAAAACTATTGAGCTTGCCATTGCTGGTACATATCATTCCGAACTATTTCTGTACACAGCTCTATATGCTTATCGACCTGTCATTCACAAACCTGCGCAGAATTAGGCTGTTATCGATCTAGGACTACGACTTTAAGAGCGATCTGATCTCGGAATGGTCGGAGTCGGGAAGCGATGTCTTCAGGTATCGAGGCACTATACCTGGCAGACCTCTGGACACGATAGCGAATTGTAATAGACTCCAACGGTCGTCTGATGCGCTTGTCGACGGACGAGTGGGGAACGATGAGGTTTCGAATAAGGTTCCAATCAATTCCTTTCACGTCCCAGTAAAATAATCGAAGGCAAGGAAGTAATAGGACGTCCGTAGAAGGCACTGTGGAAGGAACATGTGGTGCAAGTGCAGTTTTGAAGGTTTTTGGCAGGCCTTGTCTGCCGTCGAAGTACGGCAGCGCGATATAAAGCTCCTCGAGTGATGGTAGTAACTGGGCAAGGTTGAGTAGGTCGCCATCGCGGTCTTGCGTCCTGATAAGTCTTAGTGTTTGCAGCTTGCAGGACGAACGGGCAATGAACTGGACAAGCGAGCCGCTATGCGTTTGTACGCTAAGGTGCTTTAATCCGGGTAAAGTGATGTTGTTGAAGAATTGTGGCCCTAGTGTTTCCGGACGAGGGGAAAAACGGATGTGTAACTGCTGCAGGCTGTGGTGTGTGATGTGGCCAGGCGGGTCAATAAACGACTCCGTCTCGTGCCAGAGGTTAATCCAATCGAAGTCGCACTCGAGTAGGTTGTTCCCATGTTGCAGGACCTGAAAGACCTGCCCTAACGCCAGGCAGTGCATTGAACAACTGGTGACACGATCCCAGCCAAACTCTAGCGGGCGAAAATCATACAACTCAGTGAAATCTACGATTTTGGGCCTGAGTCGCAAGGGATTAGGGTGGCTAAGGTTTTGGGGATACTGGTAGGCAAAGACATTGAGATAGAGTAGGTTCAGATTGGACGGCGCGTCAATGAGGTAGCGGCAAAGATGTCCGAAGAGAGGAGGAGGTATTGAAAGGTATAGATCATACCACTGTGAACTGCGTTTCAAGATGACGTCGACCAGGCGACAGTAAAGTTCAAGGCGGGGGTCTCGATTTTGGTCAGAAAAATTGATCAGGACGGAGAGACTGATGGTCAAGGGAAGACGTCCAGAGCGACCGAGAAAATCTTGTGCGAGCTGGAGACGGGTTTCGTCCAGGGGTAATACTTTAGAGAATGTAGCATTGAAGTTTATCCATACATCAGGTGTTGACCACGCAATGTCACGCCACCCACGACATACGGCTCCAAGTGTAAATGGGGATGTTCCACGATGAAGATCAGAGGTGTAGAACGAGAAGATGATGGAGAAGAGCTCCACTGGGAGTCGATCGAGAATCGAGCGTTTGAAAGCTTGACGAATGCCCGGCATATGTCTTTGGTATAGTTTGCTTTGAAGAGGAGAGGTCGTAGAGGAACAATCTGGCGACGAAATTCTGAAAGTCCAAGCAGCGCTGAGCCTAGTGGACGCTACGCTTTATACCGTTGGCTTTGAATAAGGCCCAGACAATGGTTGACATCAGCGCCTTTATCCAGGTTTATGCCCGAGGAAGCATGGCCCACGCTGCATCAATAGCTTATTGTATACTTGAGTGCTTGCCACTTAGCCTGGCCACTGGATTGATGAGGCACGCTGAATGGCTGTTTCTGAGCCTCCCAGCAGGACATTACGCCCATTCGTGAAAAGAACTCCGTAGCCATTACGACGGTGGGTCGACTAGAAACTTGTCTTACATCCTCTTCCATGTGGAGCCTTGTTCGACTTGCAATAAAGGACCTAGAAATTCGCAGGACGATGTTGGGACGATGCTAAGGACTGTCGAATTGAGGACGGGAAAGGTGACAAGAGTCCTTCTCGGAGAGGGGGATTCAACGTCGACGCGTCAGTGGCACTGGCACGATGACGCGTCCCTGACATGAGTCACGTTCGTGATATTTGCTTGAACCATCGAAACCAAATAAGTAGGGGTCCACGGTCCACGCTTTGTCCACGCTGCCAATTCTTCTTCGCTCCTTTCCTCCTCGCCGCAAGGGCTGCGCACCAATCCAGGGACATATAAACATTGATCCATGACCGTGGACCGCCAGGTAAACAGGGGTGTCCTGACCTTCACATCAGATTTCAGCTTCCTGGTCTTCATTAATTTATTTATCTACGTTCTATCCGGCATAGCATTGACCCCTGATTGACCCTGACAAAGTGCTTCGTCGCCGGGCAAGTGAATGTGCATACACAGACATGTTATAGAGCCGAGTATATGGTCTTTCCTGCAGGATTATAGTATCAATATGCCTGCTGGGCAGTGGGCATTGGCAAACACTGTACACAGTTCGTATGACTTCTGAAAGCCACATAATAACAAAGTTTTCATTCAATCATTCGAAAATAAGGGGCTACATAAATCGAAACAGATGATTCGTCGTTATCGATAGGTTCCGGAAGGTCAGACTGATCCGTCCAACAGTCGTACATATTGATCCCTTCGTATGACCTGCTGTTTATAAGTGTGCTCGAAACATAGCTCAATCGAGGCATACCTTTCTAGTTGAAAACGATTTGACAAGTCTGCTGGGCAATAGCAACCAGCTTAGGAGACGATGAAGCGTCACCAGAGGAGACTGCCATGACGGCCTCCATGATTGGGACGACATTTGGGACGATAGAAGCGACGAAGCTAGCGATGGTGCTGGTGACAGGAGAGAAGATTGAACCGCTCCCTGCGCTGTTGGGTACAGTGGCGCCCTCGGTGTTGATGTCCTTGACGGCGTCGCAGGCTTGCTTCACAGATGCTTCAACCTTGTCTGCGGCATCTGGGCTGAGATTGGCGATTGCGCCAATGGCTCCAGGGTAGAACTGAGCAAAAGTGCTCGCTATCCCTGCACCGAACTGGGCGTTGGTCGGTGTGGCGAAAGCAGGAGCCAAGCCAGACAGCGAGAGTGAAAGAGCGGCAACAATAGTAGTGAACTTCATCTGGAAATGGCCGTGAAAAGTCAGCAGGATGCGATGTAGACATGGAATTTGGAGCAAACCTTGAAATTTGAGGTCGACTATTGAACAGGGGATGTCAAAGCAAACACGAACTGCGGTAAGCTCTGGATGAGCTACAGCAAATTGTACGACCTTTTATACCTGACCGTCCTCTAGTCGAAAGAGGGATGCTCTTTGCGAGTCCATGCGGAGCTCACAGCTGATTCGAGGAGAAATTCACAACATTAATCGGGCGCGAATAACATTGAAAGCTTCGAAATGATGCAAGCTAGTGGGGAGTTTGTTTAAATGAAATAATTCAATGTTCATTCCAAGAGATGCTCGAGGTCGAAAACAAAAGGACGCGCTCAAAAAGGCGATAGACTACGAATCCGGTTAGTAGGCTGAGAAGCTTCGGAATATGGATTTTGACATACGCAATGATGACCTATTATCACCTGTCTCTTGTTCTGCCTTCCGTGATTTGAAAGTAATTTGCCTTCACCGCACTTTCTGCATTGTATAACTACGAAAATTGGACGTCTCTCCTCTTACCTTGATGCCCCATTGCCTCCACACGTAGGTTTGTTGCTTCCACGACAAGAAATCAAATTATCTGTCGGTGTAAATGGTGACTAGCTCAACGCGGTTAGCCTTGTGATATGTTCTGACATACGGAATTGTCGTAGAGATAGTTCCGGAGCTCTTTAAGTCATATCTCTCGCCTATTTGACAGAGGTTATGTTTTCGAAGGACACCAGAAGTTCATAGAGCCTTGTTCTGGACTGAAATCTGACATGTAGATTGTTCTTCGGCTGAATTGTTCTTCGAGATTGCGATGGTAAACCCAACCATGTCTCCACTGGGCTGCTTGAACATCGATCTCTCGTTCCCCTGCGTCGTCCACCATATCCAAGCTAACCTACCTCAGAAGCGAAGTACTACACCTCGAACATCTCTATCGCCATGGAACGTTGGTCCTTCAACTTCCACTTATCACTTTTGGATGGCCAGAAAGTGTCCGCATTCGTGTCCTTCTTCAGATTGAACAACCATGGATGCTCGACGTCAACGTCTACATTCCAAGGCAAGGATCCTCAACTACCTTCCCCACCATCCCATTTCGTCACTTTCGCCATTTCCGCCCCACTAAGCGAGGCCCAGGGACCCGCTCATGGATCTTCACCGTCTACGAAAAACAAATTCTGTTACACCACCGCCATGGATTCGTCGTATTTGAACAGTCTTCGTTTAGCAGTAGAAGCAGACTCTCAGATGGACCCTTTCATTCGGCGGTCCCTGCTCACCATGCTCTCTAACGGCAAGGTCCCACTTCCTGACACCTTGCTTTCTGGCGACGTGTCGGCTTCCACCACCGACTTCCTCTGTCTCAAGTATGGTGACTCGGCCAGCATTCAGCAGGATACGGACGTCAACGGAACAGCCATATACCATGTCATTGCCAACTCTAAAGAGGCGTCCTATGGGTTCAAACTTGAATTTACGCCCTCGTCTCCGCATGCTATATCCCCAAACCATCCGACATCTCATCCACTATGCTTTCGAGGCAAGGTGTCGGGTACCGTGCTTATCGATGGTCTCGACGTAGCTGTGGGCGGCACAGATTCTGTCGGATGGGTTGAGATGGAGGCAGATGGGGGTATAACGAAATGGGACGCACTCATTCGAGAGAAAAAGGAGCCATGCTGGACTTCAGTATGCGTGAATCTGTCGGACGGTTCGACTGTCAGGTTTCACGCAGTCCGCCAGTCCAATATTGTTGACGGCAGCGTCAGCGGTCTCGATCAGAAGGCCGTACTACTCGACTCCAAAGGCGAACCGCGACTTCTAGAAGACTGCGAGCTCCGCGTAATGGACACCTGGACATCGCTTCAGACGATGAACGAATATGGGACGAAGTGGAATCTCATCGCACCAAGTATTGGCCTCGATCTCTCAATTACTGCCGCATTCCAGCGACAGGAAATCCTAACCATCTGCGTTGGAAGAGGCTATTGGAGGGGAAGCGTCTCGGTCACAGGGATAATAGGCACGGAGAAAGTCGAAGGTGTCGGCCATGTTGAGGTGAGCCAGTTTTCGTCTCGTCATTCTTTAACATTGTCTCAAATGTATCTGTAAGGATCGCCCAGCTCAGTTTATCACGCGTTTCGACAAGTATTTGAAGCGCGTTGCTCACCAAACGACCCTGGAAGTCTCTAAGGTGTACCCAGAGCGTCTGGAAAACCAAGAGCACGCAATGAAGGCTCTCGGAATCTACACACCCAGCTATCTTGAACGTGATCCAATAACTGGTATATCCCCTAGTCTGATGGAGAACGTTTCCCTAGAGGATCTACATCAGCAAATCTTTGCGCCAGTTCGGTACCTCATCAATGGAACGGGGAAGTCATGGAGGTCATACCTGGCAATCTTATCCTTCGAGGTATTTGGAGGGAATCTCGAGCTCGTAAGGCCTCTCCTTGCTTCAGCAGAGATCGTCCACACTGGAACCCTCATCGTCGACGACGTTGAGGATGAGAGTCCCATTCGGCGAGGGGTGCCAGCTGTACATGAGGTTTGGGGTATTGCAACAGCGATCAACGCCGGAGAGGCTGCTCTCTTCTCGTATCAGACTGTGCTCCAGTCAATGCCAGTATCGCCAGAAACGAGGCTCGCGGTGCCGAATGTCTTTTTCGAAACGATGCGCCTGGGTCATGCTGGCCAAGGTCTCGACATCGCTGGACAACCCCAATCGCTGTTTGACGACATCATTGCAGGTCGGGTTGATCCTTCTGGTCTGGAGAAGAACGTCCTCGCGACACATCGTCTCAAGACAGCCATAGCTGGCTTCAACATAACGCGGATTTCTGGTCTTCTTGCTGGAGCTCCGCCAGCTCAACTTAACGCCTTGGCAGCGCATATGGAGAAAGTCGGTGTTGCGTTCCAGATCATCGACGATGTACACGACATCCGAAGACCAGCACAGGTTCGTGACGAAGATGACCAGCGAAAAGATAAACGGCAGGTGCTGAAACGCCGTGGCGACGACATTCGATCCGGGAAGATAAGCGTTCCCATTGCCAAGGCGGGACAGATGATGCCTCTAACTGAGGCCAAATGGATCTGGGATACCGTTCGAAGCAAGCCCGGTGACGATGATGTCAAAACGCAGGAGGTGATCGATAAATTGGAAGCCTATGGAGTCGTTGAAGCGTGTGTGGTTCAAGCCAAGAAGATGATGGAAGATTCGTGGCGGAATACAGAAAAGTATTTGGTCGATAATCAGGCCAAGCTATACATTGAGGCTCTTTCGCGGTACATGGTCGAGTATAATAGTGTCTAGGACTTCTGGACGTCGACGGTCAATGCAATGTGATCGGAGGTTTAGAATAGCCAACGAAGGTGCTAGTTTGATGCGTCGTCAAGGCAAGGGTCCGTGAGAACCGACTGTACAGTTAATCGGCAATGTCCAGCATGCATGGACCTCTGGCGCCTCTGTTGCGAAATTCCTTTGGCTAGCCACTGCCAACACCTACTGCATCCTGGAACCACGTTCTGGATACTTATATACATCAGCGCATTTATACGGCTCCCTTGCAGAAGTTTTGACCTCAAGATGACCTTACTCTCGCAACAG
Source organism: Gymnopilus dilepis (assembly GCA_002938385.1). Lineage (NCBI taxonomy): Eukaryota > Fungi > Basidiomycota > Agaricomycetes > Agaricales > Galerinaceae > Gymnopilus > Gymnopilus dilepis. Next base: position 12,142 of record NHYE01005461.1, on the reverse strand, counting down.
CAACTGAGTACTACTTACTGTATACGCAAAATCAGAAATAATTTTTTCACTTGTGTCTGATGGGCGACAATTCACGTTGAGAACGCATTAACTGACAAGATTTGCACGAATCATAAGATTTATTGAATCAAAGTAGAGGTCATCGTCTAGAAATTCATTGTGCACGACAGGTACTGGTTGTGACTAGTGATATTTTGGGTATAGAGTACGCGACAGAGTCCATGGAAATTGCGTTGCATGGTGGGTATCTTGGAATTTCTAAGTGCGAGTCTACCAAACACAATGATATTGTCTGTTAATTGTCCATGGAAGCACAGCTATCCATTCCTAGCATATAAGAGCAGGTAGTCGCATACCATACGACTTCGTGCACCGTCTATTATACTCTCGCTCAAGACTCAAACGGCATCATGTCCCATGCCATCACGCTCAGTCTCGCCACCGTTCATTTCCAGGTACGCATGCTTCTCGCCCTTCTTCTCGGCTTTCTTGACCTCCTTCTCCCTCTTCTTCTCCTCCTTTGCACGCTGCTTCTCCTCTTTCTTGACCCTCTTCTCTTCTTTCTTCTCTTTCCTCGACTTCTTGGGGAACTCGGAGTCGGGACCGACGAGGATGGGACCGGGATGGAAGATGTTGATGAGGTAGGCGGCGAAGGCCATGGGCACCGAGTCGAGGGTGTAGAAGAGGACTTCTTTGCCTTGGATGTTGCTTGATTCGCCGGCGGGGGAGTATTCGATTAGGCGGAATATAATACGGATCTTGTTTGGAAAGTACATCAGCAAAGATAATCTCTAGGAATAGATAGACGATATCAAAGAGAAGACTCACAGTAATGAACGTTAACGATGCATAGAGAGTGTACATGAGCTTCCTCCACCCCCTCTCCTTACCCGCTTGCCACAATTGGCCCTCCCGATCGAGCTTGATGAGGTGCATATGCAAGCGCACCGCAAGCGACGAAAAGATCAGAATGGCAAACTGCTGCAGCGCAATCCCACCCATGTAGATATGCAGCCCCAGGTTGATCGTTGACTGGCTTGCGCCTGGGCCGCTCGACGCCATGACGCCGCCGGTGACTTGGATGAGGAAGGCGATGACGTCGAAGAAGACGAAGATCTTGGTCAGGGCTGTTGCGGGGACCCGGAAGACGGAGCGGTTGGGGATGTAGTAGTAGATCATTCGACCGAGGAGCATGTAGTCGAAGGCGTTGATCCCTGGAGGGAAAATGAGACGTCAGACAACCGTTAGAGTTGGTGAAAATTACTTACACAAGGGGGCAAGGAAGATGAGGAGGAATGAGGGAATGAAAAGTGCCTGATTGGTTTGGTGCCGTGTTGAGAGTGCCCGCAGGATGAATGCCGCCAACTCCCAGGTGACGCCCATGATTATGACCCAGCAGAATCTCTGAAAAAAAGGAAGTGGAAAAATCAGGTTCACGTCTGTCGCTTGCAACACCAAGAGAGGGCGACTGACCTTTTTCCATTTCACTGCCTGAGTGACATGGATGACCAGAGATATACCAAATACGACGCAGAAGATGATAGCGGCTGCTAACGAAGGATAGTAGTTGTAAAGGGCACGACAGTCGTCCACAGGAACGTGGCCGTTCTTGTCGGGAGTTGCAGTGATGCAAGTCGCACTGGCGGTACTGGAACTCGTAGTACTCGTCACTGAAGCGACCACAGACGACATGGCGTAACCTGGGATATTTGAAGATTTTTTGGATTATGAACGTTGGGTCTAGGAAAGTTTTTATACCTTCAACCTCGTGTGCGGGGGAAACTGCGCAGCAGCAGCTCAACACCGCCAACCGTCAACTTTTCAAACTTCACGCGAATAACACGAGATGACAGGTGGATGGACGTTCACTTGCTGCAGACATCCTGGGCGGCTATCCATGACCGCTGATCTTCCCAGCTGCAGAAACGCTCTAGGTAACCTGCTGCGCGGATAGAGTAGACTCAGCAGCGACATAGCCACAAGTTCAAACAGTCCTGCTTTGCTGATGATGCGCAGTCTGAGTCAGGGTTGAGCTTGGATTTTAATCCATAGCTTCTTAGAGGCTATGAGGGTGGTTGTGATCAGCTCTCCGATGGGGGTGATAATCGCCAATAACATACCCTAAGAGGCTTATGACCTGGATGAAAAAAGGGTTGCACGGCGTTGACCCAGGTGAGCTGGAAGACGGAGCCGATTCGAAATTTATGGGCCCACTGCGGGAGTCCAGATGCTCTTAGTAGGGGTACGTCCTGCAGTTTCGATTTACTCCTACGATGAGGAGGAGTTGAATGACGAGTTTGTTGAGAGTAATTCAGAGAAATTTTCTGCCAGGGAATGACTAAGCTTCCCGACGCGTGCCAGCGCATCAGGCGCGTCATTTCCCGCTTCTCGAAGCACCATTGATCGATGTGTGTCTATGTGTCTCCCAAATATCTCTTTCATGGCATTGACTCTTACAGTTCAGCTCGAGGCCTCGACAGCGATATCCGACCTTGCGTTTAGCACCCCAAGTCTCATCACTCTGAAAGAAAGCTCCAGCTTCAACGTTCAATTTTCAAGCACAGTGTTCAAGGTCAACGAAGCCAAGATGGCAGCCAACTGCACAACCCTTTATGCCGCTTGATTTCTTCATCTTTGAAAGTACGTCTATTGATACCAGTTACCCTCCAGCCTGTCTGGCTCATCACTAGCCGTTCTAGCTGCACCTTACCGTTTAGTACCACCCCCGTCAACCTCTTTGTGGACCGAAGATTCCCTGCGTCTCCCTCGTGTACCGAGCTTCGACACTCCCGCTGCTGAAAATACAAGGCCGTATGAGCTATTTCGTTCTTCCCTTACTTGATGTATGTCTCTCTCGCCCTCAGTGTCGCGGACGTCCATGTGGCTCACTTACACCTCTCAGCCACCTTTGACCTCAACATGTCAACATCTTCCAGCTCGACGCCAGACCCTTCAAGCACTTAGCTGGCGTTACCTGGGGCAGAGCATTGGCGGATACGGGCCATCTGGTTTCTGGACTGCTCATGTTGGTGAGTACCTGAATCCTCCGATGTACACTTCCCTCAATCCCACCTCCGCAGCCATCAGCAACCTTGCTCAGCTCTTCAGCGCATTCAGGGACCTCAAACCACATCAATCTTGTCCCTCCGTCTAGTACTTTCAAGCCCGCGTCACATCACCCCCAATCCCGTTCAAGTTCATGGTCGATACTTATAACCTCTGGAGAGTTTGGATCTCAAAACAAGGTTCGTCTCTAGGCTCGCTTCAATTATTCCAGAGTAACTCATAGAAGCTGAACATCTTCAGCTCGTATCTTGGTCCGCTGCTCGCTCCTTCAAGTCCCCTCAAACCTCGCCTCGAATTATCCTTTGGTTCAAGTCAACGGCTCCTATTGGTCATCAAGAAAGGGAACGTACAAACTCTCCCCGAGACGGCTTCAGCTCTCGATATCGGACGCGCGAGCGTCGATGTAGCGCATATATGGTGCTAAGCCGAGCAGGGCCCTGATTTGAGGTGGCTGGGCGGTGCGCAGCCTTGGTCGTCAAAGCCCCTCAGAGAAGGTATGCTGATCTCATCCACGGTCTTGGAAGTACTGTAATTTGGGCTAACAAAGTCTCAAGGCTGTCGGAGCGAGATGCGGGATGGCCCAAGACAAGATCGTCGCTGATGCGCTGGCAGTTGGCGTTTTGGATTCATGTAAAAAGGATTTGGTCGTGGTGAGCTCTTCCCGTTCTCTTGGGGTTCAACGTGTCCACTTACATTCACTCTATAACCAGCTCATCGTGGATACCGCCCTGCTGGTCCACCTCACCACCGAGTCCTGCATTTTCATCAATCGACGCTGTAGGCTCCTGCTCCTCAAAGCCTCCTGAAGTCCAAGGCCTTGTCTATGGCATCGAATACACCTCGCCACTGTAATAACGATGTGGTTCGACGCGGTCAGGCCCCAACTTCCACCACCCTATGAACACGAACTGCAGCACCCTCGCCTTGGCGGCCTGTCGCTGATGATAGATTGATGTACTGGAGTACTGCTGGTTGGGCACCGGTCGCTGTGAGTTCGCCCTGTTCTTCCTGCTCTGATTTTCTCGTCACTCATCTGACTTGTCGCTGGCTATAGCTCCTCCTTATCCAGGGCAAGACACGCGTAGAAGACCCTTAAGTCAAGTCAACAAGTGCACGTCACCCCGCTAATAGCTCATCAACGTCACAAAGTCGAGCCTGAAGTTGAACGTCGTTGCCCTATCAAAAATTTCGGGTCCCAGGTCGACTTGCACAGTGTATGCCGTCTTCCAGCTATCCAGGAATACGAAGGGATCCCTGTTCTGCATTACAGCCATCGGTAAGTCCGGACCTCTGTCCAAATCAACAAATTTATTTCTGTCTGACCCGCAGTCTGTCGCAGCAAGCACTTCATCGTTTCCGCCCAACATCAATGGGTCGTCTTCACTACGGCCTACCTTTCCCGTATAATCGGATAGGCATCTTCAACCCACGTTGGCTGTTCCAGTGAGTGTATTCAAGCTGATCCTGGGACGACGCTTTATCTCACTTTCCTTCTCAAATCTAAAAGGCTATATGTGTTCGAGCCCCATAATGAGATTTACTGCGGTTCGATTTCTTAACTTTTTGTAAGTCTTCTCATCAAAAATTCTATGACATTCTGAACACAATGATACAGGTACTAATAATTTACTCCTCGCCCAACACCGCACCAATCCAACCCGCAAACGCCGCAAACATCTGAACGTCCAGATGTCGATTACAAAACGCCAGCAAAGTTCGATACCTCGCCTCCGCCGTGCTCCCAGTCGCATGGAGCATCTTCGCCAAATCGACTGGACAAAGATACGGAGGTTGCCTGGCGTCCTCTGCGAGTGAGGCGGTGGACTGCATGACGCAGGCGTAGTAGACGCAATGCTCCATACCGAAGCAGTGCCCTAGTTCGTGGCTGGCGGTACGGCAGACTCGACTGAGCCAGAGGCTTGTTAGGGTTTTGGCTGAGGAGGACGCGGTGATGAGAGGAAGGGATTGGTAGGCGTTGATGGCTTGTTGCATTGGGGATCGAATGTCTGTAGGAGTGGAGGAGAGTGCCGCCTGGTCATGGTCGTATTGTCTTGACACCTTTGTTTTCTTTTTGGGCGGTAATGATGCATTGGTAGTCCTACAGGTTTCTTCAACGTACAATGCGCAATGAGATGCTGGCCAGGCATGAACCCTCTCGACGTTCGCCTGCTGATCCAGAGTGGGGTTATATCGAGCTGTGGATATGACTGCAACACGGCTTCCACCATACGCTCGACCGCAGACGAAGTCGTCATCGTCATCTTCATATAAATCTTGGTTGACGAGGAGCAGAAGGGCGTAAGCATCTTCTGGGAGTATGCTGATGGCTGCGTCCAGCAGGTCGTCGAGATTGAGCTGAGCGGCGAATTTTCCGTCCAAGGAAGGACGCGTTCGAATGCGTACGCATTCTGTGTGAGTATTGAGACCGATGAAGGAAGGGATAGATGCTTTTGAGGGTTTGGTTGTTTTGCCCTTTGCCCTTTTTGTGGATGGTGTCGAGTCCCAATTTGCAAATGATAATTTAGGCGGTGGTAAAACCTTGACAGGCAAGCCATGGTAGAATGCAGCAAGGTAATCGACCACATCGTCTAGACTAGGAGGAGGAACATCTGAACCTCTGTCATTGGTCTGTGGGATACTCCAAGAGCGCATGAGGTCGACATCAGAGCCAATTTCAGGAGGCCCAGCCACATAAATGACGTTCTTGTCCGATGTCACTTCGTTCCGGTCTTTCAAGCGCAGCCAGGAACGAAGACTCTGGGGAGGACAGCGAGGATCGATGTCGAGAGCGTCGTCAGGCAGAACCAGCGGAGCAGGAAATGTCGAAGATGGAACGTCGGTTCTGACGGGTCCATTTTTCCTAGCTGTTGATGTAGAAGAAGCACTAGCGCGCTTTGTAGGGTCTGGTCTTTGGTATTCTGATTCACTTGCATGAGAAGATAGTTCAAAGATGAGCGTTTCGTGTTTGCAATCCATGGACTTTGATGGTGGGAGGGGAGATGGAAGTGACTCGATAGGTCCAGGCAGTCGTAAAACGTAATCAGGCACGGTCATCGGCTAATGATGGTCCCTGACGCGGACGCTGCAAAAATCTGTTTGCGGTCAAGGACAAAGTAAGACTGTACATTCTTCTTGTGACGCTGAAACTACAAGTACACTGGGCAAATTCGCAAGACTTCAGGTAATCAAATCTTCTTCAACTTCCTCTTCGTCAGTTCCTCCTCGAAAGCATCCCTCCAACCTTTGCGAATGCCAACCCTTCGTCCATGCGCATCAGCAGGGTGATGATCGACAAGTCGATTGTAGACGGCCGCCATATCAAGGGGCGACATGCTATATCTCTCTCCAACGGACGGCATGCCAATGTGGTGAGCAATGTCAGGAATGCCCCCAGAACGGGCCTTCGAGTGGCTCTGCGACAACGCGATACCATGCTCCTGGTTGACAATGGTGTAGTCGACATGAAGACCAGCGGAAAGGGTCAGAGTTCCCTGAGCTACGGGCGCACCGAGGTTTTTGAGGAGTCCAGGGCCGGGTTTATCAGCGGCGTTAGGGTCTTCATAGATGTTGACTTTAAGGACGTGGCCAGGCGCGAAGAACGATGGTTTGTGATCCGCGTTGAATGGTTGCATGGCGTTCTCGTATATGTTGTCAGCAATGGCAATCAGTCGGCCGAGGGTGCCGGCCGTTGCAAGTGAAGAAACGGGTTTGCCGATGTCGAGAACAACCTTGGTGGCCACCATCTGGGTATTGGGCGCATGGAGTAGCATATGGCTGATGTGCTGCTGCGAATCCGAGCCATACAGATAGAACGGCGCAAAGGCTGGATATTCCTTGTCCAGATGCGCAGGAGAGATAGACCTGTCTATGATTACTTGTATGTTCGACAACTCGACGTTGATAGCGATAGCCCTTGGATGCTGGGTGCTAAATGATCAAAGTAGTTAACTTAAAGTCGTGCAGACACTGACGAGTAACTTACTCGAGCCCTTTCAGAATCGTGACCTTACAATGTTTGTCGGCTATAATTTTCGACAGTAGGGCCTTCTCCGTTGTCAAAGTAATGAGGGCGGCAGGATCAGACTCGACTTCCTTTGCGTATGCCGTCATCGCTGCCTGAGGAAGCTCGCCCTTTAACACCACCTGCTGACGGTAATTTCCGATGTTGAAGACCGAAATGTAAGACAAGAATAAGTGGTCTGTGCCTTGCATAACGAAAGAGTGCTGAGATGGCGCTGGAACGATGCGCGTGGAACACTCCTAGGTGTTTTATTAGAATCCTACTCTGGACGCGACGACGTAAACGATTCGACATTACCTTGATTTCATCCAGCGCAGCCTGCTTGAATGTGTCGGCGAAGCTCTTGACCAAGTTATGAGCGGTTGGGAACGGGGACATGGGGACGAGAGTAAGAACTGTGAGATCGCCATCGCCCTTAAGCCCGAGGCGTTTCTTGAACTTGTCCAATGCAACACCATAGGTCTCTTGCTCCAAGGTGGTGGACCCCACTATAAGCTCTCGTGTGTAGGGGTCGTCCTGACGCTTTGTGACCGAGAACCTTTCGAACATGCGGCGATTCAGGAAGTTGGCCTCTGTGATGTCCTCGTTCACCTTTCCGTCGATGTGGAAATTGCATGCGAAGACGGTTATGATGAGATCACCGCCGAGTTCGGAAATCTTCTTCATGATCTCCTTATCGTGGAGAATCTCGCTGTTCGTCTTGTTCACAATGTTGTCGATTATGTACTGCGTTTCCTTGTCGACTTCGGACTGGGGCAAGCCTTGTTTCTCGGACGGAAGCATAGCCAAAGTTTTGACGATTAGAGTTGGATCTTGGTACGACATAGTGGCCCAGTTAGAATAAAGCTGGTCGATGATCTCAATCAGCATGATTGATTTGAAAGAACTTCAAACATACCTTGACGGACGTGAACATGGCTTCTCCAAGGAGAGCACCATATCCCTTCTCGTGGACACCAATGGAATGGTGAGCCAGCCAGACTGCAGTAGCGGCGGCGCCAGGCTTACTATAAATTTCACACTTAGTTTCGGTTCAAAGGAAAACCCCGCTGGGACGCCCACCTTCCCTCAACGCCATACGTGCCTACGGAATCCAGATCTGCGGTGGTGTTGATGTAAGCAGCCGTCATGGTGACCATGAATCGCAGACGTTCATCCCTATAGCATAAGCTTCCAGCGGGATAAGGTACGAAGCCGGCTTTGTGAGGGTCGATGGTGCATGAATCGGCAAATCGGATGGAGAAAAGCTGGTTCTGAGTGTATTCCGAAAGCGGTTGCTCCAAGATAACGTCGCCTCGCGGAAGGCCAATTGGGTGCGTCGGAATAATGACCTTTGACGGTCGAGGCTGGGTCAAAGAATATTAGTCACTGAGAAATGGTTGTATTATTAGATAAAATCACTCACGAGCATTGCACAGAAATAACCCCCCTGAGAGACAAGTCAGACATCCACAGCAGGAGGTCATCCAGAAAAGGCTTACCCAAGCGGCGTCAGCGTGGACATAGAATGACAGGCCCTTCTTCTTGAACTCTTCGCGGACTTGAAGGACGTCGAAAAGGGGATCAACCGCACCATGTTCAGTGGTTCCCATAATGGTGACGACCGCATACACCGCTTTCTCCTCCTCAAGACATTTTTCCAAGTGTGCTTTCAAGCTTGCAATGTCCATCCTGGCGTTCTCGTCGACGGAGATGTGAATGAGGTTGTCCACTCCAATGCCGGTTATAGCTATACTCCACAGCATCAGTGACACACTTCGACGAGAGAGACGCAAAATACATACCGGTCGATTTTGGCCAGGAGTAATGATTTGCGATGCTGATCATTTGTACAGGGGATTTGATACCGAAATGTTTCTCCAAAACATCCTTCCCGGTATTGCCGATGAGATAGTCGGTGACAGCGACCTCGATGAAGCTAGTCGAAATGCCGTATTCAGTAACAAGGCGGGTAGGCAGGTCCAAGATTTCGTCGACAGTTAGGTTCAACAACTCCCAGCCGGAGCAAGCGGCGAATTTCTTCTTAATTCCGGTGCAGAGTGTCGTCTCAAACGTGTCAGCAACGAAGGAAAGACGGCCTTCTTTGACAGCACGCTGCAAGGACAAGGGGTAGTACTTCAGGTTACGAGCTGAAAAGAGGCTCAGGACCATGCAGCGGACATCGTTGGAAGGACTGAGAGAACTTACCAACCCTGTTAAAGAATGAGATGTCATCAGAACGTGTCATGAGGCAATGACGTCGCAAAGAACTGTTTACATACCATACAGATTCCAAATTGGCGACGCTGCCATCGCAAGTAATATGTCCCCATCCAAGAGGGCCGACTTCGTCCCTTGGGGTTGGGGTCGCGTCATCCGAGGAGCGATAGCCCAACAGCTGGCAGATCTGCTGTCCGACCAAGTACTCGACGTGGCTGGTGATAGGACTCGCTTCAGGGGTGACGTTGTTCTGGTTCCAGAGCAAGCCGACGAGATAGCCTAGCGTCGCCGGGAGGAGCGGGTCGGTGACCATATGCCCGTTGTAGCGAGGAGAAAAGAACGGGATGCAGTGCTTGGCGAGCAGGTCATTGAGGACTTTGATGTAGTGGTCGAATTTCTGGACCTGCCCATTGAACGAGGCTGATTGGATGATTTGATTGTCGATGAAGACCTGTTAAGCAGAAATAAGCGCGGATGCCTTGCGAAAAGAAGCATGCGTTCTTACTGGGTCGTCAGGAAAGAAGCGCTCTCGAGCCGTGAGGGTCTCTTTGACGATGTCTGCGAATCTGTCGCTCAGGATCTTGTGGTTCTCAGCTCGAGGTCCGAGGAACGACGCGCAAATTTGTTCATGCGCAGCGTTCAGGCTGGAGAAACCACGATCGAAGGTTGCTTTTCGAGATGGCATAAGTGTTTGAGTGATAGAGGAGGTTTCAAGAATGACTTTTAACAGGCTGAGCAACCGACGGAATGGACTTCATCCTAGGGCCTTTATATGCCGAATGACTGTCTGTGGGACGAACTTAGATAGAGAATCAGTACTCATTTACGTCTACTATGCAAGGTTGCTGACCCACCTGACCATTCAAAACTTCAAGTGAGAGCGACCAAGTCTTCGACTAGGTTCCAGAAATACCCCAGACTTTCATAAACACTGGTGATACCTTCTGATAAGAACATCGATTGCCCTTGTCGTACCAGATAATGCATGTTTTGAAAGCTTCTGCGAATAGCGGCTGCAATCCAGGCCAGGGCCTTCACCACGACTCACGGCGGACCCCTCTGTGAAAGAATAAGTTGAACGACGCGAAGGAACGAAATGAAGCCTGCTGACCTTGAGTATCCGAAAGAAAGATCCGCACAAGGTTCTCTTCGGTTCAGAAGAGCGACGATGTGAATTGACACTTAGAATGAACGAAGCACACAAGCATAGCCAGGTAATAGAAAGTCCATAGGATCGTCATATCTTCCACCAAATGAAATCGAGGTCATCAAGACAAAAGATCGTCGCAGCTGCGTCCATGTAATCTACTACAGGGTTCCAACTCCAAGTTGACTCCACCGTTAGCCGGTCTCGAAAAGGCTATGAGAAGGAATCATGACTCACTTCTATGACCCGGGTAAGAGGGGCAGATTGAGCGAGGGGGGCTTTAATGGACGAAAATACGCGGAGAAGGATCCCTGAAAATCTTGGATTGTCAAGCCCAAAATAGCTGCAGTGGGAAAGCGTGAGCTAGACTTCGTCCTGCTGGTCAGTGCAGAACGCCCAAGGGATGCGAGATCATGATCATCATTCTCTATAGAAGCTGATCGTGAGTAGATGGTAGAAACAGCAAGAAGAGGATGATCCTCACTGGTTTCTTATATGTTTGCTGATGAGGCCGCTGCGAAAAAATGCTCGAATAAAACGAGCTAGAGTTATGTGCGTTCGGAAGCGAATTGGCTGGCACCTGGAAGGCACCCTCTGTGAAAGCCGACATGAAAAAATTGAGCCTGCTAATGTGCTCTTAACATTGCAAATTTGAACGTTGAAACCTTTAGCTTACATAGAGACCCATGTAAGGCCATGTTACTTGCAATTTCATTCTGGGTGGTGGTGAGTAAGGAGAGAAAAGGGTCAGTGGTTTCGGCTAGGTTCCATTGTTTGGTGCAGATGCTGAGACCAAACACGCCGCGTGTCGGAATCAGATTCCGTCAACCACCCATCATCGCTGTCCGACGATCTCACCGACGTTCACGCTCTTCCAGTCCCCCTCTTCTCCGAAGTTTGATCATCCAAGATGGCGCGGCCGCTGTCATACTCTTCTCTGGACCCACTCGTACGCGTTTTTATGTTCAACTCGGAGCAGATCCTGAAATAAGCCTTTCCCAGACCTTCGTGACGTTGGACTCATCCGAAGTTACCTGGCTTTCTTCTCTAGGTCAGCGTGAATGTAGGTGAGATTCGTGAGGGCAAAGCATGGAGGAAAAGGAGTAATTTGACTGCATTGTGAGCAATTGTATGTCTTGTAGCTCGTCGAGGTTGCCTTACGTATTCTCTTCAGGCTCGGCTCGTCATCCCACCCCAACGCAGCCCAAGGCGGATCTTTGCCGGTCATGGGTGTATTGTTACTGAGTTTTGGGCTCTCTGCTGGCGAACATCTATCGCTTTGATGGTACGATTCATCAGAATTCATCTTCCAGTTCTTCTCGCAGTATACTAGAATATCTGACTCTATCGTTTGCCCTTAGGCTTAAATCAAGGCTTTAAACTGAAGAGGAATACGTCGATTTCTCGACCGCTGCTTTGATGGTTTATGGGCGTTCCAATAAAATCCAATCTTACCGGCTTGAGGAAGGACCTCGTCTGCTTTTCTGATGGCAGATCCTTCTGCGAGAAGTCTGCTCTCTTCTTGTCATAACGTCGCAAGATTGCTCTGTGAAGTCAAGAGTGCGTGTAGCTTCCGACCCTAACAATCCGTTCATCTGATACTTTGCCTGTTCTGGTTCAGCTGGCTTTTGCGCATCGCTTTCGGACCTGGAGTCATAGCGTCGGCAGTGTACCTCCAGCATCGAGCTCTCTAACGAGTAGGTCTTTGG
>NHYE01005460.1:0-32368 GCA_002938385.1 Gymnopilus dilepis | reverse complement strand
GGAGGAGGAGGAAGATGAGGAGGAGGAGGAGGAGAGGAAGCGGAAGAGGGCGAGGGTTACAAGTGGGAAGGCGGCTGGGCGGAAGGCCGGCGCGGCGGAGAGGAAGAAGGCGGCCGCACCGGCGGCGGTGTTGAGTATCCCTCCGGCGGTGGTGCCCGCCCCGGTTGTCGCCGCCGCCGCCGTAGCCCAGACAGGCGGTGACGCGCCCGCCGCTGCCCCGGAGAAGAGGAAGCGCGGCCGGCCGAGGAAGGTCGTCGCGCCTCCTGCCCCCGCTCCTGTGGCCGCTGCTGCTGCTGCTGCACCCACGCAAGATGCGGTGATGCAAGACGCCCAAGCCCATGCCCAAGCTCAGCAGTGGCTCCAAACCCAACAAGCACAGGCTGGACAACAAGGAGGACAAGGCCAGGCCCAACCACAGCAATACCTCCTCGCCGTCTTCGCGCTCTTCTCATTCTTCAACTCGCCTCTCACCTCTTCGCCTTCGTTCTTCGCCTCCTCCCCTCCCCATCACGCGCATACAGGCACCGTGCTGTCCGCCCAGCCGCCTCTCGCGTACGCGCCTGAGATCGTGCACCAGTTCACCCCGCCCCCTCCTTCACATTCGAACGCCGCACAGGGCGTTGCGGGAGGAGGAGCGTGGAGCTGGACGGAGTACATGCAGTTCTTCCACCTCTTCGTTTCGGTGCTGGTGTTGCTCGGGCTGGTGGCGAGCTGGATGGGGGTGGATGTGGGTCGGAGACTTGGTGGTGTTGGTGTGGGTGTGAGTGGAGGGGCGAAGAGGAGGGGGAGGAGTTTATCTGTGAGGGCGTTCAGAGCCAGGAAGGAGAGCGAGGGAGATAAGGAGAAGGAGAAGGAGAGGATGGGCCAGGGTCCGAGGGGGTGGGTTGGTGTTGGGGAGGAGAGCGTGCTTGGAGGTTTGTCTTTCGCTCTCTCTTGTTGTTGCTTTCGTTTACTGACCATGAAATTATTCCTCTGTTCTATTTATATCACCTCGCACAGGTCGCGCATCTTCTCTATCCCTATACGACCGCATCCAGATCTACCGCGCCGCCTCCTCCTCTCCCTCAGCGTCGACGCTCACCACCCTCGCTCTCGTGCTACACACCACGCCCGGGCCCTCCTCCCTCCTCAGCTCCTTAGCCAAGATGCGCGCGAAGAACGTGTGGGAGGACGCCAAGCGTGCTGCGACTCCTTCCCCCTCACCCTCGCCTTCGATGAAAGCTAAGGTGCCGCCTTCTGTGGCCCACGCGTTGGTGTTTGATGAAGTGAGGAGCGTCGAGCAAGCTTTGGAGATGCTCTCCTCTCGTCCGCCCGAAGCACCAGAGCAAGCGAAGGAGGATGGAGGCCATGACACGCCTTTAGACGTCCTCGCCCGCATGGTGGTCAAACAGCGCGTGAAGCGCCACCTCGGCAAGCTCTTCGTGCGCGCCGTCGCCGCCTCCTCCGCCCCCTCCGCACTCGACACCGAGGAGGACTTCATCACCTTCGGGTCTTCCTCTGCCCCCTCTAGCTCGGCAGCGCAGGGGCCGTCACAAGGACCGGAAGGCGACGAGGAGAAGCGGGAGGAGAAGGAGGAGAGGAAGTGGAGGCGCACGATCGACGCTGCGCGCGAGATGGGCGGCAAGGTGGAGGATCTGGGGAGGCTGTTTGAGAGGGTGTGGAAGGCGCCTGCTGTGCTCGAGCTTGAGGACGGTGAAGACGAGGTGGCGGAGGTGTTCGGCGTCCGAGCTTCCTCCCCCTCCTCCTCGGACGTAGACGACAGCACCTCACTCTCCCCTGAAGAGGAAGTGGACCCCGCGGATCAAGAAATCCGCGCCCTCCTCACCGCGCTCATCCTCTACCGCCGCCTCTTCCCACCCACCACCGCCCAGTCCAACTCTGATTCCGAGCGCAAGCTCCCGCTGACGCAGGAGGAGGAAGAGGGGTGCATCACACCCACGGGCATCAGCCAGGTGTCGGCGCTGCTCAGCCCGCCGCCGAGTCCTAGGTCGACGCCGAGGGCGAGGCAGCGCAGGCGGCTTGAGAAGCACAGTTCTTCCTCCGCCGCGGATGGAGAGGGGTATGAGGATGGTGAGGAAGACCAGGATCAGGCAGAAGATGAGGAGGAGGATGAAGAAGCCCAGCTTGCAGCGGAGCGGTATAAGCAGATGCTGTTCACCCTCCGCCGAGCACTAGGCAGTCGGGTCTTCGAGCAGCAGCAGCACATCGACTCTGCGGAGGTCGGAGACTCCGAGAAGATCATGGGTATGAGCGCAGACGTGTATGAGGAGGACGACGACGAGGGCCTATTAGAGGACGCACGAGACCGGGTGGTCGACCTCATTGTGGACGTTGAAAGGCGGGAGTGTAAGCGGGCTGGGGGCGGTGCGGGTGGTGCGGGTGTGAAGGGCTGGGGTGTAATTTGAATAATGCGATGAATGCTGTTCTATAGATTTTCTTTTTCTTTTCAACTCCTGATTTTATGTACTCCGACCGAACGTTGAACTACTAGTACTAGTAATATTCTTATTGGCCTTATTGACCTTGCTCCCTTTTTTTCTTTCCCTGTTATTATGACTATCTGCTCGTGTGCTCGTGTAATTTGGCTTTTGAGATTGAGACTGTTTGAGCCACATGCGTTGAGTCGACAGGCAAGGCAAGTGCGCCACTCGGTCCCTCGGTCGGCCGAGCTAAATACAGTTGGCCGAGCTGATGGCCGCTCTCTCGAGTCTCGACCCTCACCAGCACACAGGCGTCCTCCACAGCTTGCCAAGTTGCGGTATGTATGCTCGCTACTATGCAAGGATGGACCAAGTACGACCGACCGGGACTAATGTGGAAATATCCTTCGCTCTCTTGACAGGCTTTTTGAAACTTAGAGATTATGCTCTCAGATGACTCCTGTACCCTCTGGCGTTGTAGGATCATAATCAGATGCTGGAAAACAAGAACTAGTGCAACAAAAGTAAGAGGATCAACTTTACAATGTGCTAAATAGCATCGACAATCATTCTTTATGGATCGCATATACAAACATCAGATACCTTTGAAAACATAATAAGATTCGTGGTTTATTCCTTCCATACCAGACCCAACCTCATGCCATGTAAGTGTTTAAGCAGCTCTCAACTGACTTTCGGCGACTGGGAACTGGACCTTCCAGACGTAGTCGTTAACCTCCTGTTCGGCCAAACGAACAGCATAATGGGCATTCTCGACACTGACAGTGCCAGAAAGTCCGCCCTAGTTAATGTCGGACTGAGAAGTTCAGAGAAAGAAAGCTGCAAGAGAAATCATGACACACTGAAGAGGTTGTGGCCTCACGGGCGGTCATCAAGGCTGTGCCGGCCTTGAGGGTAATAGTCCTCCCTCAAGTTTTCCTTGTATGCGAAAGGCTCTCGCAGAAATAAGTACGACGGTTTTGACCTGTGTTGTTCCACTTAGCGACCTGATGCGTCGAAGGTAACACGCAAACGACTTACTGATATGAGATCGCTAGACCTGGAGGGGTTTCGAATGAACCGTCGTGAGTAGACTTTGTTCCGTGACAGGGCTTAGATCTGGGGACCATGATAAAGACTCCTTCAAACGACATTTGGGAAGTTAAAGTGACTTAGATGTCTCCTGAGTTTGGATCGCGACCAGATAGCCTTGCATAGACAGTTATCAGCCGTGACCGCCTAGCTTCTGAGAACAAGGTAGCCATTGGTTTCCCAGAGGATATACAGAACAGCGTTGAGCGGGGTCGACATCATCGAGACAGTGACGATTCATTGAGGCGAAATTGGTTATGTAATAGCCATCAATTCATTGCTGACGCGTGACATTGATCGCTCGTCATGTGCTGCCAATAAACGAACCTGGTCCTGACCATTTTCAGGAGTTACTGGACACATACAAGTCAACCCTGCATTTGCCAGTTCACCACGTCTGTTCCACTTCCTCGTTCCTATACTATTATCTGCGGTATACGGCCTCTACCCTTGTTCTCGTTCCGCTGATCTGGGACTTGATTCCACGGTATGCGACTTACGTTCGAATTGGAACCGGGAAAAGAGGGAGACTTCCGCGAAAGAGCGAACTTTTGGGACTCGCAAGCCACCGTGAATTGGTTCAAAGCACATGGATACACACTTTACCAACGAGTCCTGGATGATGATGGGGATCCAACTTCATGGGTAGCGCCAACCTTCATGCCATCTCAAGGACGCGTCGAGGCCCAATATCCGTACGCCTATCACGACACAGAAGTTGTCAACCAGTTTTCGATACCCCTACGCGAAGAAGTATTCTATGTATGTGTTTCAGTGAACGCTTGTCATACTATTCACCGCTCAGGTCAATAGGGAAAAGTTGCTTTTGCGCAAGACTCTCTAAATCGCCATGTTGCTATCAAAATCGTCAAGAACGATTCCAACGAATACAGAATCTTGAAGTTTTTAATGGCTCAAGGTCTCGAAGCCTTGAGAGAGAACTGTATTATTCCGGTCCTCGATCTGTTGCCGGCTCAGGATATCTCATTTGCAGTCATGCCTAGGTAAGCTTCTTGGATTTCTTCAGAACCCTCCATAACTGATATTTGAAGATGGGGATCTGATGTCATGCATCCACCACTGCAGACTGTCCACCAGCTATTACTATTTATGCACTGTATGCTCAAAGTGAGTAATCGTCAAACTCCTGACGCCATCTGTTCAATGCGCAGTTCCAGGCTCTGACTTTCCTTCATTCGTGTAACATATCTCATGGGGTTCACTTTCTCTGTACGCC
This sequence comes from Gymnopilus dilepis, assembly GCA_002938385.1. Taxonomy (NCBI): domain Eukaryota; kingdom Fungi; phylum Basidiomycota; class Agaricomycetes; order Agaricales; family Galerinaceae; genus Gymnopilus; species Gymnopilus dilepis. The sequence continues at coordinate 27,619 of NHYE01005460.1, read as the reverse complement.
CTTCCTAAGACGACACTAATTACTGTGTAGGACATCAAGGCTGGAAACGTCCTGACAAATCATTTTTCTGACTCTTGTGAGGTGGGCGAAAGTATCATGCGACAGGAGCTTCGATCCAAAGGTCTTCTTTCCTATGTTATCTTTGACTTTGACTTTTCGATCCAGTGGCCGTCGGAATTGGACCGTACAACATGCCGCCTCCCTTATTATAGAGCATGGGGGAGCTTTAATCTTGTTACAGACGTAGCCCAAGGAGAGTTCGACTACAACCCATTCATTTTTGATGTTGGCGTTCTGGGCGCCCTATTCTGTAAATTCGCGCAGGTATGCTGTCTGCATCATCGATCCACCGAAGACTGATTGAAAGAAATACCAGCATCTGACTGGGAACTTGCCCATGTTGGCACCTTTGCTGGACAGAATGACTACTCGTGAACTGGCAAGACGGTTCACGGCTGTCGAGGCTCTCCGATTCTTTGAAGAAATGAAAGATCAATTGTCACAACATGATCTCGATCAATCATTGGAAAAGGCCACGACAATATCGCGCATTCCTTACTATTCCTATGATAGGTGGAAAGATATTCCCCCAGAATTCGCCGAAAGATGGGCTGCCTTCAGGGAGCCGCCGATTCCGTTGATGGTCAGTATCATGCGTCGCATTTGTCGCTATGGTTGGGTTTGCCATGTTGTTGCCCGTATCCGCTGGTTCTTTTTTAAAATATCTTCAATACCCCGATGTATCAAAACGACTTTTGTAGGTTTAAGGGTATCTTGATTGTCTCGTAATGCAGTTGCTTTGAAGTACGAAGTCACAAATTTTTTTATTCCTCCAAAAAAAGGAATGTCCGCGATCGTTGCAGTCGTATCAATCTGAACTTGTACTTGACTAGTCCTTCCTAGCCAAGAACAGGCAGGCCCCAGCAGTGTGCAGCTTCTTTTTTCTTACGGCGTCCTGGGGTTTACGTGTCGGCTTGAGATTACTTTCCCGTAACAAGCTACGCACGAAGATTCATCAACTACTCCTTCTTTGCCTCTCAGCCTGATCTTGTTGGCTTGGCGTTCGAGGGACGCGCTCTGTACTTGAGTCGATGTGTAGGGAGACCACGCTGCTTCATATTGTGAGTTTGTGACGACCTTCATTGATGTCCCAACTGGGTAAATGACTCGACCTCAAAGAGATTCTGTGAGCTGAAATCCACGCCCAGTGAATGTTCCGTTCCCCTCGAAAAGGACGTAGATCTTCCAAGGCTGCTTGAGGAACAAGCTAATTGGAGCGCGCCGTATTGGTAATTGTACCATATACCACACTCCAGCGACGAGAGCCGCGAGTTCTGAACCTAGAAGCAGCCCAGTCAGATCTCCCCAGTGACTTCAGTCGAGGACGGATTACTTGTCATTGGAAAGGGATTAATTCTTTTCCCACTGGTAGCCTTGTGGGCGCCTTCTGATCAAATGGTCCTTTCGGCACAATCACGGAAGAAGTAAGCTTTCAACCTTGACAGCGTGTAGCCAACACTCCTGTGGCCGGACTATTTGATAGCTGTGTTAAATCCGAAGCTGAGCGATAAACTTTAACAAACTCATTTATGACTCGATTGAATTTGATCTGAATTTTACATTTAACCTTGGGCAAAACGGTGAGAAAATTCGTTACAGCCAACTCTTGATGTAAAGGATTTAACCCTGATTTAGCAGCGCGGTAAACATAAGAAACAGCCAGACTTTGAAACAACAAGAAATCCGAAAACTAAAGGCTATCTGCCAGTGATGACTTTAACTGAGCTGTTAAATAGTCCGGCCGCAGGAGTGCAAGTGGTTGAGTCAAGGATTCGAATTCGGTTGGACAGGATTGGTTTGATTTCGGTTTGATCCCAAGTCCTCATGCTCGGAACATATAATTCAAAATCCATGCCAGTGATTGTCGCAAGAACGTGGCGATAGAGTCTATCGTAGACGGAGAGAGGTACAGACATCACGAGGGTCAGGAGATATGGTTCAAGGAGTGAAAGAGTTGACTTGGAACCTGTCGCCGAGGACTTTTGTCCGAATGGAGTTATCGAAGGCGGACACGGGACTTTCCTGAGTTGATTTCCAACTCAGTCAACTGATGTCTTTGTTTTTTCAACTTTTCCACCATCTTCAATTGGCGACCTATGACAGTACAGACCATTCGACTCACATTCAGCTTCGAGCCAGGAAAAGAAGGAAATTACCGCGAACGCAGGGAATTCTAAGACTCACCGATGACTAGACAGTGGTTCAAGGAACGTCAATACACTCTCTATAAGCAAGTTTCGAATGAGTATGGAGAAATCACTTCTTGGGTGGAGCCGAGCAATTGTAGTACCTGCGGAAGAACGTGTCATGGCTCAATATCCCTATGCATATCACGTTAATGGGACGACTGTATTAATTAACGAAAAATAAGCAACTAACGAGCAAGATACATATGCTTGCTCCATTACTAGACAGGATTTTTTGCGAAACGATGATGTCAGAATTGACAGAGACTCAACTACAACAACCCCCTTACGAACAGGACACGTATAGTTATGTTCCTTACGACCAGTATGACAGGTGGAAAGGCCTCCCTTCAACTCCGTAGAGAAATGGGCTGCCTTCAAAGAACCCCCCATTCCCGGGACAGCGCTCCTCTTACGGAAGATTTGTAACTATACCTGGAGTTTTCGTACTGTGGACTGTATTCGCTGGCTCTTCTCGGTCTTTTGGACAATACCTCACCGCATGGTGACATATTTTGTAGGATTGAGAGCTCGCTGAAGCTTCGCACTCTATATTTTGGTGTTGTACTATAGCTGACTGCGAATAAAACCTCTTTTTTTACTGCTTTGGAGTTCCTCCATTGAGAACATTCGACCGCAGGCACTTCAACTGCTCTTCTATGGCCATCCATTTCCGTGCCAAAATGTGCAGCAGAATGAGCAGCATGCAAAGAATATTGAATACCTTGAACGACGCCGGACAGTCTTCCTATGAAAAGTCTGTTGCTTTAGCCGAATTCCTTGAACCAGATATCAAGGTCTCAACGCATTTTATTTGTATGGTCAATAACACGCTGACGGTTGCTCAGTCTGAGCTTGGTTGAGTTGTCTTTTGTTGTACTTACTCTGAATATACCTAAAAATGCAAATTTCCTTTCAAAGGACACCCCCGCCATCTCGAGCAGTTCTCAATGACGGCTTACTGCTGTCCATTGGAAGTTTATTGGCGTGAAAAATGCCACGAGGAATGGACTCATAACAAAACGAGAAATGTGCCTACATACACTGGAGCTCACTTGGGTCAGAAGGTTGATAGTCATACTTAGCTAGGCGCTCGTCGAACGGTGTCTTCATGTCCGTACCATTAGATTCCGCTGTAAGCGGGACGCAGAGCAGACTGTCCACGTCATGGCGAGAAAGGACAAATTGACGAACGATGGAATTGATCCTAATGTCAGACAAATCGTCAGACAATTTCGACAAGAGAGGGAGACGACCGACTCTTTGGCGCTTGAGACGCAGCCGTAGTGTGGTCCGGGGACCAAGTGAAGCGCTGCCTCCACTCCAGCATCCTCAAGTTGAACCTTAAGCGATTCTGCGTTCTCAACAGAGTAAAGGACATCTTCAGTGCAATAAATGACAATAACAGGGCAATTAATCTTGAGGCTATTGGATGAGCAGACTGCATCAAGGCCAACTTGAATGACCAACCTTTACAAGTTCTTCCTGGGTCAGGGCTTTACGATGGATCGGCCATGAAATTGCCGTTCGATAAGCTTCTTGGATTTGTTCCGTGGAACCTGCCCAGTGACCTTGTGCCTGCACTATTGCACTTTCCATCATCCTAAACCAGATACTCGTGAGTTCAGCATGTTGATTGATGAGAATATATTCATACGCCATAGTTAGGTCAGTCATCTCGTTATTGAAGGCTAACTGTTTCAGTCCCGCTAAGTGGTTAGCTCGAAAAAGACCATGCCGGTTGACGCTGGCCAATATTTCTTCGTCAGAGAGCTCACTGGCCTCCTCGTTTGGGTCAGGCAGTAGCAGAGCCTCAGACCATTCTTCATGAACTTCCTGTCGTGCAGTAGAAAGCTCCTCCAACTGTGAAGAGCACAACAGACGTTAATTTCCGGATAATATAAGCAAAATGAAGCATTCCTTACCTCCGTTGGACTTTGAGGAGAGCATAGCGTGAGCGACAAAACTCGGTCAGCGTGTGAAGACGCAAATTCCATCGCCACTGTACAGCCAATAGAAAGTGCAAATATATGACACGGCGGTAGGTTTAAAGCCTCCTACACCAGCCTGTTCAGAACCAATCTTCATTGACTGGTTGAAAGCAAACTGACCATGAAGTGGAATACATCTTCTGCAGGGGTATAGGTGCCCTCTCCGATAACACCATGAGTTTCGCCGTGTGAGCGCATGTCGAAGGTGACCAAATTAAATTGCCGCAAGTCATGATCTGAAAACTGGGCTGGAGAAGTTGATTAATGATACGAGAATCGTCGGGGCACAACTTCTTCACCGAAAACAATACTTACCTTGAAAAATCTGCTGTGGGATGTAGAGCGGGTGTAAAAATAGTATCGTGGGGACATCGGGCATAATAGCCTCTGCGTCATGACAGGCAGGCGTCGAAATGGAATAGAAAACAGTCATAGGTCCTGTTGGAGGGGAGATCTCGACGTAGGGCATTTTTGAGGACCGAAAAGCAGAACAAGTTGGATGGATGGTATCTGGGGAATGGCGTGAGGTTGAGAAGTCAATGTGATCGTCAGAGTCTGATTGTTCTGGCAGAAAACGTCAAAATCTGCGCAAGATCGCCAGGCAGCGTCGAAGCCGGGGTTAGAGAATAAGATGCGGGGGAAAATGCCATTGAATGTCGACGATTTATGTACGTAGGAAAGAAGGTGGCCTTCGCTAAAGAGTTCACTTCGTCCTTCGGGCATCAGTTTGGCCTTGGTGTGCTTTAGGATAAGATTATCCAGCGGCCCTGAGCCCACAGCTTTGGCTTCCACATGCCGGTTGATTTGTCCATATGTGTTAAGTACCCAAAAGCAGTAATTGGCGCCTTCAGAGACTTGGCCTTCCCAGCAGGCCTGGGATGCCCCATGGAACAGTTTGTTTGCTGTGGAAGCTATTGGCAGAGGGCATGACAAGTTCAGACATTGTTGGGCATAATGATATCTAACTTGAGTTAGATGGGCACAGACAGGATCAGTGGAACAGCAAACAATGCACTGGTGACCTTGTATTTGACGTAAATCAGATTACGCCGTCCTCCATCCAGTGTGGGGTGAGCTCGCAAGTCCCATATCTGCTAACACACTTCTAGAGATCTGGAAACAGTGGAAAGGGTCCATGATGTGTGTACACAGAGAGAAGTGCCGGCGGTCCTGTGATTAGCGGAGAAAGGGGACGTTGAGCAGAATGACCATTTGGGCGTCGCTTACGATCTTCTCCAATTGAAATGTTCCTTGGCTAGGTCTGCCCATTCGATTTGAACGGGAAATCGGTTCGCTGCATCCTGCCACGTTGCGAAAGAAGGGTGCGTCTATGACGAATTCTATTCTGATGCTGCAACTGATCTAATACAAAGACGATGCCTCCGGAGATTCTCTTCTCGATATGTAGAAGGATGGCGTCAAGGGGGGATAGATATGTATCTGACGAAGGCGTCGATTAGCTTCCTTGACATTTCATAGTAATAGATAGACGGGAGATAGAACACACGAGGGTTGTTGTAGCCGACCGCCGCTATCTCCTTCGCCAACCTCAGTCGGCCTCTTCCTCCTCCTCCTCATCCTCTTCGGACTCTTCAGAATCGGCGTCGTAGCCATATCGTTTTAAAGTATCGGTGAAAGGAGTCGGGAGTCTCCCACTCTTTTGTTCGCGTGTCGAGTTCAAAGAGAGCTGGCTAAAAGACATTTCAGGGTGACATGAAGTGACGGTTTGGTACAGAATGCCGTTGATCCTGGAGATGAAGACGTTCAGCGGTCATGTCAGGACATTTCCGGGCACGATATGTACTCACTGCCGAGGATTGGTGACATTGCCATAGTGGGAACCTGGGACGCGGTGAAGCGACACTTTGGGGACACCGGCGCTCTGCAATGATTCTTTCAACTCTTCAGCGAATTGAACAGGGTAGGCGAAATCCTCGGAACAGTGTATGATCGAGATAGGTACTTGGATCTTTGGAACAGTTAGACTTCATATCGGACTTTTCAGGCAGGCTGTCATATCTACCTTTTTGTATAATTCCGGAGGTATGTGTCGTCGCTTCAGGAACCATTCGATGCAAGCTTTGTACGACTGCTCTACTTTCTGTGGGGAGGATAACCAGATCTCCTGCGACTTATCGAGCGTAAACCCATGAATGCTGAGGTCATGTCAGTTGCTAGGCCTTGCCTACGATTTAGGACTTACGACTCAATGCGATTAGTCCTGGCGTTGTTATACAGAAGCTGAGCAGCGCCTGCTGCGATCTCTGCCGCCAGCTCGTCATTCGGCTGCGCACCCTTCTCCGTCTCGTCGTTTAAGTCTTTCCAATAGTTGAACACCATCAATCTCCCTTCGGCAATTTCCTCCGGCTGGTTAAATAGATGAGCTTCTTAGAAGCTGTCAAGAAAAGGCTTGACTTACTTCCTCAGGCGACAGTGGAGAACATAACGTGAGGGAGAGGACTAGGTCAGGACGCGCTACCGCCAGCTCCAAAGCCACATTACAACCGTTAGAAAGACCGAAGACATGGGAAGGAGGAAGCTTCAGCTTGGCCTAGAGCGCCAAGTTACAAGAAATGACGAAAGACGGGTCAGGAACGGCTCGGGCATGTGTTAGACAGTAGAAACACGACGGACCATAACTTGCTCAACGTCGCGAGCGCTCTCGGCCGGGGTGCAGGGCATATCTCCTATCCACCCTTGCGTATCTCCATAGCCTCGCATGTCTATTGCAATGAGGTTGAACTGCCGTAGTCTTCTGTCCGAAAACTGCACTGTAAGCAAAAAACGCGTCAGGTCTGTGTCTGGCCGAGGAGCCGCATGTAGCAGGGACGTACATTCGAAAACCTCCTTCCCAACATAACCTGAATGCAGGAAGATGATACACGGTAGGTCGGGCACGATCTCATCTGCCGAGTACGATGTTGGGGTCGCAATTGCATAGGCAAAGGAGAAGGACCCAGTAGGGTAAGTCACGTCGACGTGTGGCATCGCTGATCAGTCGAGGCCTAAGACTCCTGAACACGAAGACGCGACGTTTTTCTGGGTATTTTTTCGTCAAAAAGGGAGTGGCAGATGTCTGCAAGAGAGAAAGTAGAGCGTCAAGACGAAAGAATGTTTCATAGTCTGTCTGCGTCTATTTATTTGAAATGTGATTCCGACCACATGCGAGCCGCGATGATGATTGATAGCATTAAGGGGAGCAAGGCCACTTTTCTGCGATTTCAATCGATCAAGACTCCATAATATGTTCTAAAGAACTGTGATCCGCTCTGAAAGCTACACACGAGGATATCGCGTCTTTCCAAATTTAAGAGATCCGTGAGTTGAAGAAGTCCTAGAGTAGAATAGGCGTACAAGTGAGTACCCGACAGAAATCTTCTGGAAAAAGGGGTCAAATGATTTGAAATTTGACGCGACTTTTTAGTCGGTTCGGCGCGAAGGTGCGAATTGGGGTGCAAACCAGGAAGTTTGACCTTAGGGAAACTGCGACGACATACACTACTCTCTCTTGGGAGTTCACTGGAAGGGCATTGTATGGAACTGACGTGAAGGCTGAATAGATGACCCTGGAGAGAACCTCTAGGTCGCCGTCGACGTCGGATGTGCGTTGCAAGACGCGTTCAGGGTCCTCGGCGGCTTTTCGAATGCATGACGGTTGGCGGCGACGCCCATCAGAAAGTACAACAAGGCCAAGCAACCATTTCCTGGACTCTTCCCTCATCGTCGTCGACAGCAATGGCAAGGCATGGAACCAATCTCCATTGCGTGAGTTTTCCGTTGCTTCGGGTCGGCTCACCTAACGATGAATATCAAGGATGATTTCAGATTTCTTCCATCCAGCTTTTGGTGGAGTTGAGAACCATATATACATGCTTAGTGCCATTCTACTTCGCAGAGGGCATAAAGTAATGAAATTTTCGTCCTGGATGTCAGCTCTGTTCTTACTAAACCACAGGTCATCGTCATAACCCACAGCCATGGGGACCGCGTCGGTGTACGCTGGCTCTTACCGGGTCTGAAAGTATACTACATTCCGTTTCTGCCAATAGCCTCGTCGGCTACGCTGCCCAACTTCTTCACCTCCCTCCCATACCTTCGAACCATCCTTTTACGCGAGCACATCCACCTTATCCACGCCCATGCAGGCCTGTCGTCGATCGGTCATGAAGGAATCCTCCACTCACATCTCATGGGCATCCGGACAGTGTTCACGGACCACAGTCTATTCGGTTTTGACGACGCCGCCAGTATCTTGACGAATAAGCTTTTGGTCGCGACTCTGAAGAATGTTGACGCTGTGATCTGTGTTTCTCATACAGGGCAAGTCTCTCGTTCTTCAGGGCCTACCTTGTCTTGACATCATTTATAGGCGAGAGAACACTGTCCTACGGGGACAATTGTTTGATCCAAGCGAACTCGACCCTAGTATGCCTGAAGTGCGCAAAAACGTCTATGTCATTCCCAATGCACTGGTAGCGGAACAGTTCAAGCCAAACCCTCCACCGCCAAGCGAAACAAGTAAGCAACTTTCCTGCCATTCTCATACTGCCAAGGAACTAATATCCCGGATGACTACAGTTACCATTGTCTTCCTATCGCGATTCGCCTACAGAAAGGGCATCGATCTACTGGTCGCCACTGCACCCAAGATATGTGCTCGCTTTCCGAACGTTCAATTCGTGGTTGGTATGCAGTCTTGTCTGGTTCTGGGGAGCAGGCCAGTGCTGATCATTTCGTGCCACCAGGCGGTGATGGTCCCAAGCTCATTGAATTGTTGCAAATGCGGGAGAAATATCTTTTGCAAGATAGAATCGAACTTCTTGGGCCTGTTCGTCACAAGGACGTTCTTTCTGTAAGTTTCTCAAACTTCTAGTGAAGCATTTATTGACTATTAGCCGATAGGTACTCTCACGAGGCTCGATATTCATGAATACCTCTCTTACCGAGTCTTTCGGCATTGCTATACTGGAAGCTGCATGTGCCGGCCTATACGTCGTCTCCACAAGGGTCGGAGGGGTTCCAGAAATCTTGCCCAAGGACATGATTAGTTTTGCCAAGCCTGAGGAAGATGGTATGTCTTCTAGCCTTCGCAGCTTGTGGGCAAATCTTTGATTACGTGCCAGATGTCATCTGCGCAGTCGCGAAAGCTATCGACATTGTGCAAAGCGGCCAACACGACCCCTTCAAAGCCCATGAACGCATCAAGAATTTCTACAACTGGGAAGATGTGTCGGCTCGCACTGAGAAAGTCTACGAAGCTGTCATGAAGTCTAGGCAGATGGACTTGATGGAGCGCATCAACAGGTCTGGTCTCTCTTTCCATCACCTCAGTAACATCAACTGAAACTTACGTACCAGGACCATGGAGTTGGGGCCATTTGCTGGGCCTATTTGGACGATCATACTCCTTGTTGACTGTCTATTTTTCTTGTTCCTCGAGTGGTGGATACCGCGGAATAGCCTCCATTACGTCCACCACAATTGGGACCAAGAACGCTTCAGACGGGCAAGTCAAGAGGCAGTCTGAGTCTATCTCTGTTTTTCTCATATCCTTGTAACATCTAGGTTGTCGAGGAAGCACATGTACAGGATGCCTCGGAAAACGGGTAAACAGGACATGCTTCTCATCCCGTCTATCTATACCCCGCTAGGCAAGAGATACCCCTCGTAGAAGACCCGCTAGAATTATTAGATACTCCAGAGTATGCACCTGGTGAATAGCAACAGCTGACAAGCTGTACAATGGACGTCGTGATTCACCTCAGCTCTAGGATCTTCAGGTCTCAAAAATTCCCTCGTCTGCAGACCATGTCGTCAAGGGGTTCGCAGCAGTTCGGAGAAGCCTAGCTGTTTTGTCTTCTTGATTTTCTGTGTATTCGGGTCGTCGAGGGAGCAAAAGACTCCTCGAGGCAGAATTATGCAGCACCTTCCTCTCAAAATGATCATTTATGTACTCGAGTATGTCCCGCCAGACAAGAAAATACCCTACATAGAAGACAGTCAATAGGAAAAGCTGCCCGAACGAATTCGGAAATGGCTCAAAGCACTAGCAGGCTCGAATTCTATTCAACAAAGCATCCTTCCGGTACAACACTAATGCCTGATTCTGCCAGCTCTCTGATTGAGAGAATTCAAGCCTCTTCTGTATAGCAGACGTAACTGTATCTGTTCGACAATTTGTGCGTAGTCGAGCTCGTGGACAACTTTGCGGCGCTCACTTGGCGATCTTATGTGGTCTGGGCGCTCCCGAAAGAGATGTTCATGCCGAATTTTGAACGTTTGAGGGCCCTCAGGCGATGCTGGATAGATCTGGAGTTTACCAGTCAGCCAACAGAAGCAGACATAAAGCTTAGTCTTCGACATACAATTCGCGGTTTTGAAGAAGCGACTGTGTAAGTCTTGAACTTCGCCCCCACCCTCATCGTGCATGTGTACAGAGGAGTGTCTTCACCATCTGAGTGAACGCCATCGCAGCGCTCCAAAAAGTTTTCCTTTCCATTGAATTCACAGTGTACTTCGACCTTGATGACTCTCCAATATCTATAGTCAATTCCCGTAAGGTTCTGCTCCTCGTCGACATAGACATGTATTTCAATCGACATTCTGATTCCTCCGCCAGAGCAGGCAACCCATCTGGCACAGGTCAGAGCGAGAGATTGCCAGTCAGATGGGCTGCAGCCCACTTCCATGACCAGAGTAGGAGAGCTGAATTTCCAGCGATCCCTCCAAGAGAACTCTTTCTCCTCCAGGATCCTGATGTCATCTACATCAACACTTGTCGGCCCTTCAATGTCCTGGGATACTTCGCTTTCTAATATGGGTGCTTCATTGTCGTCTTCCTCATGTCCACCGCCAAAGTTGCGGATATAATTCGTTCTGGCCTGCTGATCCCCGTTATCCATGAAACAAATGCCAGGAGATTTTTCGCCATCAACAAGGGGTGTATTTGATGAGCCCCAAACTGAGAGGCCAGGGATGTTGAAAATGAAAGGCATTAAGAAGAAATTATCTCTGGGGGTATAATGTATGATTAAAACACCTTCATTTTTGCGAAAATCAATACTTCAAGTCCGATCAGTAAACATGCCATATAGTCTGCAGATTCGAAGTACTGACTGCAATTTGTCCCATAACGGGACCTTGAATTTGTTCACGGCGCGGTCAAGGGTATGGAAATCCTTCAAAGTGACACCGTTGAATGTGTAGTACTCGCCGGGCTTCAGAGCTTCGGCTGCTTCATTGAATTTTCTAACGAAGGGCTTCAGCCGCAGATGCTGAGACACGATAGATAGTTGGGTCTGTTTATATTTCTGATCAATAATGACACAAGTTCAGAATCTCAAGTGCTTGGGTACCAGAGTTGTCTCGTCGTGAGGATCGCGCTTCGCGAGACCGTCCTTAGCCTGAAATCAATTAAAAATACGTAGACGGGTGAAGACTCGAGAGATACTGGCCTGAGGGAATGCCTCCATGACTTTGCTGGGTGTCTGGTGAATCGCGGCGGTTCAATTCAACATCGACTTTGCCTCGCGCATCGATAGAAGACAGGGCTCGTGACCAATCACCAACTTTCTCCTCACCACCACTGCAATTGATCTGGCCTCTACAACTGTAGCCATTGTCAATGTCGTCCACAGCGCAAGAAAATCTCTGCACCAGCTTCTCATTCCGACTTGACGGTCCCATCGATCTTGACAGCCAAAACCACGCCACTTCTGTCTTTGGAGTCCTCGAATTCTCGGACGTGCATCCTGCTCCTGAATACGTTCCCGCTAAATCTGGATTTCCCGCTCAAGCCTCTACTCGAAATTACTCTCATTCTAGGGCTCGGCGTGTCTCTCAGAATCGTCGACTAACTACTGAACTGGGCGGTGCTGCTTGGACTTGTCGACCGCAACCTGGTACTGTCATGATCAACCCGGCGGGTCCTTTGTACGACGCCTACGCTGTTTCTGTCCTGCCACCCAGCGATGGTCTTCTGTCAATGGCTTATTCACCTCAGCTACCGCTGCTTCTCAGGCCTCTGACCCGTCGCTGTCTTGACCAAGAGATTCCAAATCCTGCCTATACGCTGCCCAGCCATCCAGAAATACTTCGTGAGCCTAGGAGAGAACTAGTGGATAGGCATTCGTCTTGCGATTGCTTTGAGTTTGTGGATGTAGAAAACCAGGAGTGCCGCGGTCATACCCGTCCTGAAAAATCGCCCGTCTATATGCACACTCTACTTCAACCTATCGGTGGGTGATTTATCTTTGATTCCTGGATTCGCACTCACCAGTTTACACGCGCAGACGTGACCAGTACCACCATGAATTTGAATGAAACCACTTGCAAAGCATGATCCTGTACGCACATATCACCACATACTACCGCATGCCTGGACTCGCTGCTATTACTAGACACTTCCTTATAATCATAGACCTGGAGGCTTTTAGATTTGTTGGCTTCTTTAGAACACTCGTTTTGTTTCCGCAATCGAATCTGTGGTATCATTCCAATTAGCTCATCGTATCCTGTCCACAGCCCCCATATATGAATGGATCGTCCTTGTGCGGCACGTACTATGCAGCATACGATCAGCTTGATATGAAGGTGTAGTTGGACGTTTGTGGTCGGTCACGACGCCGACGCCACCTCAGTGGCTGTTTGATACCGTTCGGAGAAAGTATCGGGTGATTCTCGCTATGCCGCCTGACCTAGGCTGAAGTGGGCGATACCTTACGAAGGGTATGAGATTAGAAGTAGGTCCATCACACGCTGGATAATCATTTTACATTCGATTTTGATTTTCGCTGACTTGGTTCCCTTGCTTTATATATTGCCTGATGCAAATGGCAAACCGAGGCTCTATAAGTTATAGGCTTACTTGGACAATCGCCTAAACATAGTTTCAGATTCAACAGTCTGTTCATCTAAGCTCACGAAAGCATCTTCACATGGCCTTGCTGGCCAGGAACGAACTCTAAGATGTAACTTGGCAATCTGTAGAGTATGGGAAGAAGAGTCAACTCAATCTAAAGGGCGAACGCCGTCTAGCCCTTAGAAGTGGTTTCATTTGTGAGCAGGGGTTCCCTTCTGCTCCTTCTCAGATTCTCAATTATGGCAGATCGACCTTCGTTCCGCTGGCGACATTCTCGCTGGCAAATAGTATAAAAAACTAAGCAGGGTAACAGTCGAATCCTCGAGCTCGCCTTTTGGGAGATCTCAAGTCACAAGGCTATCATGTATATTCGAGGTGCTTGGAAATTTCTGACTTCAACATACTGTACTCCTCTGACCCTCGTCATTTAACCAGCGTTCGGTATTGCCAGCCTTGCGAGCTATTTGGCCCCAGCCCTCGCCCTGAACTTTTCCAGCTCTTCTTGGATCTGGACAAACGAAGTCAGAAACGGGGCGGCGGCAGCCTCTCGTGCCTTCCGTAACGACTGGTGCCCTCCACAGGGCAAAGTCCCATCCGCCGCCAGCATCATCATCACCGTGGACAACGCGTTCACCTTGTTCCTTAACGGCAACGCAGTCGGTTCTGCTTCTGACTGGACCACGGTTCAGTCCTATTGCGTTACACTCGAAGCTGGCTGCAATACATTCGCTGTCGATGCAACCAACTCTGACGTCGGCCCTGCAGGCGTTCTCTTCGCTGCATCGATCGTATATACAGACGGCTCCACGTCGACGCTCGTCAGCGATGGAAGTTGGCGTTACAACCTATTGGTTCCGGCTGGCTTTGCGCAACCTTCTTACGATGACAGCACATGGCCATTTGCCATCGCCGAGGGGGGTAATGGGGCCTCGCCTTGGAAATCGTTCCCCCCACCACCGCAGCCTGGACAGTTGTTCCTCCCTGGTGCAAACTGGATCTGGACGAATGAAGTGACTGTCCCTCCCGGTCCCTATGCCCCAGTAGGGTCCCGGGCATTCCGATACACTATTGATCTTCCCCCAGGACAGAGTGCGATCGGGGCCATCGTCTATATGGCCGCTGACGACATGTACACGTTGTACATCCAAGGGCAAGAGATTGGAATGGGAGGGCGTTGGAATTCGGCTCAAACATATTTTACCGAGTTCCAGTATACGTTGTCCAAGATTGTCATCGCTGTCAATGCTACGAACACCGGTGGTTCAGCAGGGCTCATTGCTGCGGTCCTGTTGGTGATGACCAACGCACAGTGCAGCCCTATCATGACTGGCGTCACGAACGCCGGATGGAAGTTTTCGACTTCTCTTCCCACTGACTGGCAGTCGCCTTTATTCAACGATTCCACGTGGGCATCTGCGGTCAATGAGGGTCCTTACGGCATGCAGCCTTGGGGGCAAATTCTGTGGTAATTTTATAATTTGGGACGATAACCTGAGGCGTGAACGGCATGTTTATAAGACCTGGAGGTAGAAGTTCAAGTTCAACAGGTTCTGTGAAGAATTCTTTTACTGCTCACCTTTGAATACAAGCCCTAGAATTAGAGGTGAAGTAGCCAAAATCGCGGTACCAGTGACATGGTGGTATTATTGCAAACTAGATGGTGCTACTAGAAAACAGAACGTAAGTCAGAGTGACAGGGGCCTTGAGCCTGGACACAACACGAGCACCGCGTCCTTGAACTCGAGATAGATATTGGATAGATAGTGACGAGTGAAGGTAAAGAGAGAAGAAATGTCAACCAACGCGGAAAATCGCAATCTTCTCACGCAGTGCCCTCGTCTCAGTCCTAGCATCCGTAATACGGACAACTTATACTGGTCAACCGATAATCCAGCCAATACAAATTATAATCATTTGGAAGTTCCCGACTATAACTCCTCGTGCTGTGCTAGATGCTCCATCTCGACTCCAGCGAGACGTTCAAGCCATTCACGAACAGCTTCATTGAACTCTTGAGGCCGTTCTAGCTGGATCCAGTGGGAGCCATGCAAAAGCTATCCAAAGCAGTTGTCGTTCATTCATCCATAGAAGTCGTGTAAAATCACTGACTAATGTTTCCAGCTTTGGCAGAAATTTGGCAGATTTGACGGCTTTTGCCACCATGACCCAGTCCGCTACGAGATCCTGTCGGTAGATGAACCTGAGTCTCGGGAAGAGATATTCAGTTGCGTTATATGTACCTTGGTTGGATAAATAGCCAGGACCGGGTGTGGAATGGTATGATTTCCTTGAGAATGCACGAACTCCCAACTTTGCAGACGATTCTGGAGAATGTTTTTCACTGAGTATATATGTTTTAACTTGGGCCCTGACTAACTTGGGTTGAATAGAACTGAATAGCTTTAGAGCCGCGCAAAAGTCCGGTAAGTAACTTATCCTCTGGCCATGAATGGAGACCGACTCACTGTGCCTGAAGCCCTGAATCCCATATTGCTGAACGAAATAGTCTTCTTCTTCAGGCGTGAAGAATGGAACAGGAGGAGTCTGACATAGTATACTCAGTATATATCGAAAGTTTCTCGCAGAGATGAAGTGAAGGGCATACCTCGACGCCATCCCAGGCCGCCAAGAATGACTTCTGACTCCTCAAAAAACCTTTTGGAGGTGGGCTGTCAAGCGTCCTCAATGTGGCTCGCACCGTCCTTCTGATATCCTTGTCAAGTTCCGCGGTTGCTGCTTCTGGCTGAGTATCCAGGAAGACTTGATAAGACAAAGTTGGGATATGCCAGAGCAGCCTTGTTACGGGCGTATAGGAGCCTGTTGAGGGCAGATACTGCAAATAAGAGAGAAATTAATTGTGTTTTTCTTTCTGGAGTAGTGGTGCAACTTACTGGGACGGCAGCGCCAACCACGGCAGTGAAAATGTCAGGTCGGGACCTTGCTGCTTCGTAGCAGATTGAAGCACCCCAATCATGCCTGTAAGAAAGCAGGTCAATCGCCAAAAAGTGTAAGACAGAGCAAAGTAAAGCTACCCCATACAGATGGTCGTATCCACCTTAGCGTCCTCCAAAATGCAAACCAAGTCACCCACCATATCCGCCAATGTCCCAGAAGGACGGGCGTCCCCTGGGTGCGTCGATTCTCCAAAGCCTCGTAGGTCAGGGATGATGAGGTGATAGTCATTCTATTTGAAGAGTCAGCACAACTCAAGGCAAAAGTAGAAGGACTTCAGTCCAACCTTGAATTCCTGAATTTGATGCGACCATGTACTCCATAAGCTCGGCCAACCGTGGACCATGATAATTGTAGTTGAGGCTTCGGGGTTGATGTCAACGTACTCTGTCAAACACTGAGTACAAATGGATCACGACGAGGGCAATGAAGACACGTACTCAACTGTATGAACATTTCCTCCCTTACGGGTTCGCGACGAACAGCTGGGCAGTGAGCAGTCTTTTTCTCGTATTCCCAAGGCTTGAATGGCTCGGACCCAGTCTGAGAGGTTGCTCGCAGAACGCCGGACAATCCAAGCACGAGGACTAACAGACCAAAAAGATGCAGGGAAGTGTACATGGCCCGAACGTTCTCGAGGGCGAGCCCGCTGTCGGTTTATAATAGCAGGAGTAGCTAGTCCGTTCGTCTTCGACTGAGGTTAAGCCGAGGTCAAACGATGGCATGCACCCTCATCCGCCGCTGCATCTATAATCCACAAGGACCGCCACCGTAGGCCTGCATCAAGAGCTAGCACGCCATTTGATAGTACAAAATTAACTGCGCGATGATTTGAGTAAGGGAGAAGGTGGTGGATGAAGAGAATGATGTACGTGCTAAATTTACTTGCTTATTGTAATGTTCCGCGATCCCTTTTCAACCAACCAGAGTGTAAAGGACAGATCCCTCGGCCGTCTTCCATTTTCCCGTGGGATGAATAATCAGGGAAGCTAGCAAAAAATAGGGAGAGAAAGGAACCTGCATTTGAAAAAGCTATCGTGGCTATTGGAGAGTAAAAAAAAGAGGGAGAGAACGAATTACAGTAAAGAGCGAAGAAAAACCAGCAGTCCAGATTCCAGTATGACAGACAGAACGAACGCGCAGTAATAGGTAATATTACGACAAACAAAGGAAAAAGAACGACCTAGGGACTCGAAACAGAGACTGAAGAACGAACGAAAGTTAACGACGCCAAAAAGCCCTAACATCTCAACGCCCCGAAGTACGAGACGAAACCCTTCCTGCACCAGCCACATTCCCATTAGCACCATTAGTGCCATTCACCCCACCAGCCGCGGCACCAGCAGCATTGTTCAATGCCTGCGCCTGACTCTGCGCCACACTCGACCCCGCAAGCCGGCTCGCAAGGCTCTCCACCCCGCCGTCGTCTTCATCCAACCTGCCCTTCCCCTCGAGCACACCCTGGATCAACGACATCGTGCTCTCCAAGCTCCTCCTTCTCGTACTAGGACTCGTCATCGTAGTACCCAGACTAGCTTGCCTTGAATGACCGCGTTTGAAGCCGCTGCCAATACCTGCACCAGCGGGGCTGCCAGGGGAGGAGGGCGACCCAGCTGGGGTGGACCCGGCAGTGTTGATGCGCGATAGGCCACTACGAGGGGCGCCAGCGATGGCTTTTTCGAGCCCTTCGCGCACGCCGTTGGGAGAGGGTGGGGAGGGTTGGGAGGCCCATTCGGAGGGCGTGGCGGGCTGGGAGGAGGAGAGAATGGCTTTGCCTTCTTCCGAGTCGGCGTCGAATAGCTCTGGAGGGAGGCGTTCGTTCTCGATATCGGATTTGCGGCTGTGCAATCAGAACCATTGTCATCATTATGACGACGTGAAGATGATGACAGGAATGTGAACTTACGCATCTTCGAAGCTCTGGATAGCATCCTTGATGCCCTCCGTTCCTGAAGCAAGTGTGCCATAAGGCAACTTCGTGGTCCCACTGACGCTCTTAAGCTCGGAAACCTTCTCCGACTCCTCACTACATGCACAATGCAGATCATCAGCCCCATGCCAAATACGAAGAATACAAAGGCAAAAGACGCACCGGAGCAGAGCAAACACCCTGGCCATCCGTCCAACAGCCATGATCTTGTTCTTGATGACCTGTCTGCGCTCCGCTGACTCGGCAGCGGCGGTGGTGGGAGACATGATGGCCAAATCCTCATCAGGCTCTTCTAGCTCTTCCTTGGTGCATGTGTTTAGGACAGCCACCAGCATATCCGTAACTACGGTCCAAAGAAAACATCCAAAATCATCAGCAACTCAACGCTTAACCTAGGAAAATAGAAAAAAAAGGAAAGCAGGGGGAAGCAATACTCACTCTTCTCGCCAACGAACGGCAGACTCCACGTAAACACATCCATGAAATTGGGCAGCCAATATGGGTGTGGCGTGCAGTTGAACTGCCGAATATTCATCACGTTGCTCTCGTACTTGAGGACCGCTGCCTTGTTGTTGTACACGTCGAGGTAGTTGGGCGCGGAGAAGATGGTCATGACGGAGGGGAAACCCGTGGTTTTGGTTTTGCGGTACATTCGGTATCTGGTGACGATATATCAACCGCTGCAACTGGAAAAGGAAAATGAATCTGGTCATACCCTGCATCTTGGGCCTCGTGTGCCCGGATGATTGAGAGGAGGTTGTTCCTTTCCAGGAAATTGCAGGCCGCTTGATACCTGCGAAGGACGTCTTTAGTTACCTTCTGCTCAGACAAAAAATAGAGATTGGAACTTACGTGAAGAAGTACGAGCATCCACGGACGTGATTGTGCACGAAACTGTCCGACGTCTTCTCCTGCCCGAAATCTTCGACAGGATCCGCCCAGAGGATGTCACACATCAATCCATGTGTAGGTGGTTCGCGGAAGCGGTCAATCTGTAGTAGGAAAAATTGACACCATTAGAATCACATTCTTCTGGCAAAGAGACAAGAGGAAAGGCCTACCTCGCGCAGGTCATCTATCGAGTTAAGTTCAGGAGAGAGGCCGCCGTGTATACAAAGGAATTGTTTGTTCATGATGGCTGCGAGGGGCAGAGCACAGAAGGATTCCATGCACGCGTCGTATACGCGCTCAGAGTATTTGTGCTTGCCTAAAATCATTCCGAAGGGATCAGGGGTGAATTCAGGTGAAATTCAAGGCAAGGAAGGGCTCACATTCGAGTTTGAAGGTGAAGTAATCCGTTAAGTGGCGACACTCGTGGTTGCCTCGTAGTAGGAACAGCGAATCAGGGTACCAAATCTTCAGTGACCACAGGTACAGTACACACTACAGAATCGTAGATGAAGGAGCGCGAAGCCAGGGGGATAGATAAAGGCATACCTCAATACTGAAATAACCCCTGTCGACGTAATCGCCCAGGAAGAGATATCGTGTGTCCGCTGGAGAGCCTCCCACTTCAAACAGTTTCATCAAATCATACTGTTTGGACGGCAGTCAATATCATGATCCAAAGGCGATCAAAGTAAGAGGAACACGCACATATTGTCCGTGGATATCACCACAAACTACAAAAAGAATAACGGTCAGATAAAATTCTCAACGAAAGGACGCCGCAACAGCCTAAACAGCGACCAAAGGAAACGCACCAGTAATCGGCGCATCGACTTGCAACACATTCGGCTCCTGCCTGAGGAGCTCCGTGCCCTTTTCCAAGATCCACAGCGCCTGCTCCTCCGTGATCCTCCCCTCCCTATAGAAGTGGTTCTTGAGAAAGGCGACATCGGGCTTGGTGCGATCTTGGCCGCGATTGTTCCAAAACTGTTCGGGGGTGGGCTTGAACATGGCCGGAGCTTGGACCTATAGTGTCAAAAAGAGATAAAGGATAGCAGGAGAGGCACAGGGAGGACACAGGCATGGCGGGTGTGGGGAATGTGAGGAGTGTGGGTGAGCTGCCAGGAGGAAAGCCAAGAGATAAAAGGACCGACATCTTTGACGACCCGCTCCTGTGTGCTGATCACACTGCCGTCCTCCAGGGTATGTTGGGTGAAGTCGATTGCCGGCACAGGCTCCTTGACTTGGATCTGCTCTATCGCCCGCTCGATTTGCGTGCTCATCGTGTCGTTGCGTGCGTTTGCGTTTTCGTCGGGTCAAAAAGAGGCTTTTGTGGTGCAATGGGGATGTTACAATGGGTCCAGAATGCGATAGAGGAAGAGAAAATTGAGGAAAAAGAGAGAGGAAGGGCGGGTGTTTGGCAGGGAAATGGAGGGAGTGACGAAGCAGCGCAGGGCAACTTTGTTGACCTGTCGTTGTGTTGAGATCGAATTACAGACCCAGTCGCAGAAAACAAACGGAGAGAGCCGATCTGCGTTCTGATGTCCTGATTTTTTCTGCAATTTTTCTTTCTTCTCTCCCCTGATGTGAATGTGATATCTCTTTGCTTTTCCGAGAGGTCGTGGGTGTACGTGTACAAGAAGCGCAAGAGCGTCTACTGCAGTGCTATCAGGCAGATTAATCCTGTGACCTGGATTATCGGATGACACGGATTGGGAAATTGGGCTCCATGGTACCCAAATGCCCCTGTCCTTAGGTCTTCCTTTCATTTCGTTGGCAGCTGGGCGAAGCGCTGCCCCATGGGCCATGTGTGGGCGGTGGCGGTAATCAGTCCGACTCGCGAGGAACAGTACCCTGATACAATAATTAATCTACTAGAAACATACTTAAGGATAGTCTGCTTGGCATATACACGAAAGAGTCCCTTGTCCTCCATCCCGACTTCTATCATCTATGCTTCCTTGTCACCGGAAGTAGGCTGCTAAGACGTGTTGGGGGACGTTGAAGCCTAATAGTGAAACAATGTAGGCCGTGAAGAGGGGAAGGAGGGGTGAAAGAAGTAGTTCGGAGCGGACAAGGAAAGGAAGGGCTAGAGCACTGTATTAGGATTGTGCTTGGGAAGACGGAGACAATAGTGACTCACCGTTTAGACCAAGATAAAGGCCGTAGGTATACTGCGTGAAACTATCAAGGACGGGCGTAAGCTTTGACACGTCCAGGAAGAGATAAACCACCTACGCTGCGAGGTACAGCGTGTTCCCTATCCAAAGGCACACCCAGTAATCTTTCAGGATGATAGGCAAGAGGAAGAGCTGAGCGAGATAGAGGGTAAGAAAGAGGGGGAAGAACGCGTTCGTATGAACGTCAAATGCATATGCCCATTCGACCTGCGAATCTGCTGGCGTCGAATGCGAAAGAGGTGATAAGAGGAGACGGTTGGCTGTAAACCTGACATGGGTGTCAGTCATTGCACAAAGTGTGGCGGTGGAGGAGGGGAAACACACCAAATAATCGTGGCCACAATCACACCCGACAGTAGGAAGTCCCTCAATATCATGAAGGCCGCGAGACTCAGCATTTCGGTTAGGCTGTATGAGTAGACGACACCCCACGCGATAGCGGCCACTATAAATCTCGATATTAACCACAGGGCAGGGATACCAGAAAACAAGCCTGTACACACCACTTAAGCAAGCCGCTATTAGAACCAGGATAGCAGGGTCATCTCGAGCCCATGTATTTTTGGTTTCTATGAAGTAGCGAGTATCATTAGTCAAGTCAATCACAGAAAACATATCGAGGTCATGACGTACGTTTGTGGAAGTACACATTGCGGTACCTAGAAAATGTTGCCGACAGCATGAGCATCTATTACGCCAAGACAGGTAGAACACGTCGTGGACTCACACTCGCCGGGGTGCAAGACACAGATATGTCAATTGCCATGCAGCAAGCTCAAAGTCCTACAACAGCAAAACGTAAAGGATTAGCACCCTAACAGCAGTTCTTACACGCAAGAGCGCATAACACACCATCTGCTGGAACCGGTGCAGCCGCCTGAATATGACCGGAACGCGCAAGGATGACGACCTTGACGCGGACATGTATCCATCTTCCATGGGGCGGGGCGACGTCAGAGGGAGAACCATATGGACATTCGTGTTCCTGGGTCGTCGAAACAAGGCCAGCGTATATGAAGAACAGTCGCCCGCAGGGTCTAAAGCCGAATAGAAATCGCAAATCCCAATACCGCCTCGGTGCAGAGCAGTGCAGCCTGCAACGTGAATGATGGCACAGGCACGCAGGCGAGCGGAGTTTTAAATTCGGCGGGCGGAGATTCAAAACGTGCCACTCAGAAAACCAGACAAGCCACTTTAGACCCTGCCTCTTCTTTTCACAACTCACCCACACGCCCCTTGTTCCTTATCTTTCATCTCCTCCCCATCACTACCATCATCCATGGAGGAAGAGACCGAAATTCTCGACTGGGGCGCCCAGGAAGACGAAAACCAGGCTAGTCGGGCCCAACAGCAGGACCGCCACACCACCTCCACCTACACGGACGAAGACGAGGACGACGCCGTCTCTTTGGGCGACGAAGACGACCAAGGGTACTACTACCAGACACAGAGCGCCCAGAAGACCACATACGAGACAGGTATCACCCAGCAGGCGCCTGAGCGATCACCCTCGCCACCATCACGCGAGGAAGATTTGGGCGCCTATAGCCAGCAGAGGCCCGCATCACGGCAGAGTTCTGCACGGGACGAGAGGGCGGGCCTGGGGCGTGACGGCGGCGCCGAGAGAGGAAGAGGCTCGCCCCCGCGCACCCGCACCTCGAGCTCGAGCACGGGGCATGGCCACCAGCGTGGCTCGTCGAACGCGGCGAATCAGAGTCAGGCTGCAGCTGCACATAACGGTACCCGCCTCACACATGCTCTTCCTCCCAAGCCAGTGACCGTTCCGTCAGCTTACTTATCTCATTCTCTTTCCATCGTCGAAGCAGTAGGCATGGCGTCGTCGCCGCCTGGCCAAGGTCATGCCAGGCCGGCAGCCAGAGATCGCGACCGCGACAGAGACAACAGGGACAGGGACCGCGAGAGCCACAGAGAGCAGCGCGACCGCGACGCCTCCAAGAAAAGCTCCAACGGCCCACCCGCAAAACAACGTGGTTCATCTCCCGTCGACCTCCCACCCAACTGGGAAACACGCGTCTCAAGGACCAACGGTGATGTGTACTACTACAATCGCGAGACCTACGAGAGCACTAGGGTCTTGCCTTCCTCTTCAAGTGCCTCTGCCCCTGGTCGCCAGAGGAGGCGACACAGTCGATCTCCTGGTCCTACTTCTTCTGATGCTCACCACTCACAGCCTTCTCGCTCAGCTCGTGATAGGGATTCTTCTCACAGGGACAGGGACCGCACCCGTCATGACAGACATGACAGGGAAAGGGACGCCAGAGACAGGGAAGCTGCTGAAGGCTCGACTAGGTCTGCCACGCCTGACCTCACCCACAGGGACCGCTATTACAGGCCCGAAGCTGCACCTGAATCCGACATGCCCGTCGACGTTGTTCGCACTGAACACACAGAAGTCATAAGTGCCCGAATGTCACCTAGAATACGCTATGAGGGGTCTCCCTCTCCTCCTCCTCTGACTCGTCCATCTCGACGGGCTAGGTCGCTCTCGCCGCTGCCTGCCCAGGACTCCGCTAGAAACTCTCACGCTCGGGCTGCTCCTGCTAGAGACAGAGGCAGGGATAGGGACTTTGAGTACAACAACAGGTCTTCGGCTGCTGGTGCTCCAGCTCGAGACAGGGATACAGGGCGCCTTGCCGTTCGTGAAAATCGTGATCGTGACCGCGATAGACACAAAGAGAGGAACTACACTAACTCTGATTCTTCCATGTCAAGGGACAGGGACCTTGAACTTGAGGCTGCTGACTACTCAGACCGCCACTGGAATGCCGCTCCGCCTGCCGACCTGTCCAACCAGCGCCAGCGAGGAGCTCGCCGACAGGACGACGCCCTGATAGACTCTAGGTTTTCTGACAACATCCAAGGCAGAGAAAGAGACAGGAATGCAAGGCCTCCGCTGAGGCACAGCGAAAGCAGCCGTGGACTCCGGGATCGCGAGCCTCCTCGTCAGGCCGACAGACGAGAGAGGGCCGGCGACATTGAACGTGAACAACAACAATACATACCCACACAAACACAGAGTACGTTTTCAGCCTCCTACCATACCCCCTGCCCTCCTACTTGCACTTGCCTGTACTCCTACCTCCCACCGACGACAATGTGCGCACGTTCCTCTTCCAGACCGTCAGTGGCCATGGTTGCTGGGAGTAATGTGTGCGCCCCTCCTTTCTTGTTTTCGAGCCCGGATTTTCGTGACCATGTCGACCATCATCTTCATGTCCCCTCTGCTGTACCCCTCGCCTCCAAAGTGTTCCTGTTGCTCTTCCATGTGGATTCCTTCTCCTGTTTTCTCTTTTCTTGTTTTAACATCTTCGCCTTCTTCTGCTCATTTATCCGTCATATCGCCTTTTCTTACGACCTTTTCCACCCCTCTTTGCTTTTTGTTCTACAGGGTATAGGTCACCGCCACCGCCAGCGAACCGTGCACGTGATCGCGATCAAGGGCGCGATTACCAAGAAAGCGAACCAATTCAGCCTTCGCCTGCACCAGCAACTCGCAGAGACAGAGAGCGCGAAAGGGACCGCGACAATAGGTCCTCGAGATTCGAGCCCTCCAGTTCGTCTTCCTCGATAGCTCGCCAAGATCAAGGTCAAGTTCCACCCCCACCTCCGCCTCAAACACGGGACAGTGTCGCTGATGCTTATGCAGCAAGAGAACGAGCAAGAGACAGAGAACAACGAGCTTATGAAGTTCAAGGCGCGCCGCCGCCTGGAGGTTATGACACAGGTCGTCGAGATCGCGACTTTGACAGAGATGATAGGGATCGCCGCCTAGCTGATCGTGATCGGCCTTCACAGCGCGATCAACGCGAACCTGCGTTTGATGACGCTGCGCCAAGACGTCCTGAGACTTATCCTCCTCCTCATTCTAATCTAGGCAGATCGGGACCAGGACCCAACGAGCGGCCGCCTCCGAGGCGGTATAACGATGACCGCGATCGGGAGCATTATGATCAGCAACAACAACAGCAGCAGCTTCTTCCTCATCCGGACGAGCAGCCACGTACGTTCTTTTTCCAAGTTGACGTTCAGAGCAAATACCGACTCGCGTTTCTCCCCTCTTCTGCTTCTTCCCTGCCTTCCTTTTTCCTTTTTTGAACAGACCGCAGAAGGGCACCTTTGCCTCCTCAAACGAAGAGCTTCTTGACTTCTTCAAGCAGTGGTCCCATCCACCGAGATCCGCCTCCACATACTTCGCCCGCTGCCGAATGGAAGGAACCAGCTAGAGATTATCCGCCTCGCAATCCACCTCCAGATGATCGCCTATCTGCTCCACGACGTGGTGGTAGAGGGGAATGGCCTCCTCCGTCGCCTGTACCGGGTCCGCCGCCCAGGATCGATACGAGGATGGACGTGGATTATCCAGACGCGCCGAGGTCAGCTGATCACCTTCACACCTCGCCTTATGCCAGGCCTTCCAGAGATTCTAGTGGTCGACCGCTTCCGACGCCCACGAGAGAGAGGGAGAGCTATGATGGGCCTGGAGGACCGAGGTCTGCCAGGCCTTCGTTGCCTTCTCGACCTTCAGCTGGTGGAGCGGGTGCTTCTGGTCCTCTTCCGCCCCTTGGGCCTGCTCGCAGGGGACCTGAGGGACCTCCGCCGAGACATGATGTTGACCGACGCGGTCAGGGTCAAGATGGATATGGGCTTCCGCCACAGGATGGTCGACGAAGGGATGGTCGGGGTGCTGGACCATTCCCTGAGAGAAACCAAGGAGTAAGTTCATGATTTTTGCATTTCCTTGTTCGAGGAATAGTTTATTGACTCTTTTTGCGCCCTCACAGCCAAGGCACGATTTCCGCGAACGCCAAGATAACGTCCGCCCTCCGCCTAGAGGTCCTCCTCCTCCTGTGACGGGTACAAACAATGTGCCTATTGGGCCTAGGCGTACCCCAGGAGGAACGCCCTCAGCGCCATCGCTGCCGCCTCCTGCTCAGCTAGAGGGTCTGCCTGTTCCGGCTGGTTTGCCTCCTCAACCCGCCTTCATTGGTGGAGTACCTACGGGTCCCCTGCCGCCCCTGGGCATCCCTTTCAATCCAGCTGCGAGGCCTCCGCCATCGACTTTGATTGACCCGTCCAAAGCACGTGACTTGCCTCCCGGCAAGGAATCGTATGAAAGGGTGCGTATTTTGTTACTCGCTTCAATGTGCTGGCTTGTCCAATGTAGCTAATTTCGATCTTATTCCTTAGCCTCCATTTGGTGTGCCCATGATTCCGCAGGGTCCTCCGCCTCGTGGAGGGAAGCCGAATACTGATACATTTACAGGACGTGATCTTCCTGTGAGATATCTCTCTTCGTCCGCAGTCCATGTTTATTTACTGATCAGAAGGCGCAGCCTCACGTCCTGGACAACAACCAGCAGTCGTTGCAAGTTCCTCCGGGCCCTGATAGACCCGGAAGAAGACGTGATGGAAGAGCGTCCAGGTTCTCACCAATTGACCAAGTAAGTGTACCTTGAGACGAGCAAGAGGGCCCCTACTGATGCGGTGCTCTTTTACAGAAAGCAAGGCCTGAATTCCCGAACCAGAGTCAGCTCATCCCTGAGCGGCTTCCTCCTCAGGATCCTGTCCCTGAACGGCTGCCACTCGTCCAATTCACAGGACAGGATGACAAGATCGACGTTGTTGAAAGGCCGCCTACTCCACCTCCATTGTCGAGAGAACCTTCTGCTCTCTCCGTCAGCATGGACCTGTCGTCATCGCTCATCTCTGAGCTAGGGCAGTCCTCTGATGGTCGGTCGGACACCTCGCCCAGTGGTGCACCTCATCTTCCCGGCCAGCAGCCAGGTGCATCCCAGCAGCTTGCAGGTACGAGTCAGGACAATGCGTCACCTGAAATGCGTCCTCCAGCTACGCCAGTGCGGGAGCAGGAGCCCTTCTCAAGGCAGACCCAACAGTCCAGGTCGTTCACCAGGTGGGGTGACAAGAGTAATGCACCTCCAGGTGTTGCCGAAGTGACTGTGCTCAACGTCAATGCCGAGCCTGCGCTTTCTCGTCGATTAAGTGACGGTTTTGGGGAGAGGCCTCCTCGGCACCGCAAGCATCCTTCCGACAAGGACATCAAATTGCCAGGTCCGGGAGAAAACATCCTTACCACTCCACGATCTGCGGATGAGAGAGCTGGCTTTATGGACCGTTTGGAGGCACCACCGCTGTCGGGTGATAGTCAGCCATCCCTTCTGGAGCGCCTCTCGGCCCCTGGGCAAGATGTGCCTCCATCGCTGCGTGACAGGATCGTGCCTTCTAAGAGATCTCATGAAGACGTGACGATGGATGAAAGGGGTCCCTCTAGGGAGGGTCCATACGATGGTGATGATGGGAATGAAAACAAACGTGCTAAACGTAGGAATGGCAGGGGAGGACGAAGGGGAGGACGAAGGGGTGCTCCTTGATTGAACTGCATTATCGTCCCCGTGAAAGGACCGCGAAAAAATTATTTGCCTTGGTTTTCCCAAAGTTTATAAGGATAAAACATTTCAGTTTGTTGTTATGATTAGTGTTGCTACTAGTAGTCAATGTTTCTTGTCTTCTGCATTGTCTGTACAATTTCCGTA
>NHYE01005459.1:0-32309 GCA_002938385.1 Gymnopilus dilepis | reverse complement strand
GGAAGGAGGAGGAGGGTCAGGAGGGTCAGGGGGGAGCGATGAGGAGTGAGCAGAGAGTAAAGATTATGAAAGTGGCGGAGAGAGAGAGGCACGATAGCGGGGATTGGCTTATCACATTTGTGGAGGAAGTTGAAGGCGACATATCGAGATTGAAGGGATTGTAACGTGTCGGTATCGTGGTGAATGGGATGCTCAAGCGATGAAGCGCTGGCTTGAAGTGCTAATGACCGTGCTCTATGTAAGAGAGAGGAAGCCGGGGCGATCTAGAGGAAGGACAACAACAACATTGACTTTGAACTGAAAAAAGTACTCATAACCCCCCCTCTCGGCCGAGGTACACGTGGAATCAAAGTCGACACCAATGCAGCCCTCGTCGAAGCCACGGACCCAGCACCACCTGCTCACAGACCAGACCAGGGGTATCGGCTGCTCCAGCACCAACGCCACCTGCGGCGGGTGTAGGTTCCAGATACCCCAGTGACGCTGGTGCTGGTGCTGCTGGGCCCGTCGGTACTGACGATGCGGGTACAGGGGACGGCGGCACCGACACCGACACACTATGGTCAGCTAGTGCGTCCAAGATTTTAGACACCGCTTTGATCACCCCCCACTTCTGCCGCTCGATCCAGAGACAGAGACGGAGAGGAAGGCAATTGGAAGGTCTGAGTTGAGGGGAAAGTGTTTTTGGGCGGCATGAGCGTATATAGGGAATTCTTTTGGTTGATGCTGGGTATGCGGGTGGGGGTCTGTGCTTGAGAGGTTGGTCAGCCTTCGCCCTCAGGGTAGCTGCTGAAGGGTGGATAGGACGAGGAGAAGACGGAGGAGAAAGTGCAGGGCAGAGGGACGAGGGACGGGGAAGGACAAGGGAAGAGGGGAGGGCAGGGGACGGAGATTATGAAAGAGACAAAGAGGCAGGAGGGGCAGGGCAGCAGTGATTGGCTTATCGCATTTAGGGAGGAGGTTGAAGCCGGAATATCGAGATTGAAGGGACGATGACGTGTCGCCGTTGTGGTGAATGGGATCCCTGAAATGGTAGCTTGAAGTGCTAAAGGCCGTGTCGTATGTAGGGGGCGATCTCGAGGAAGGGCAACAATCATATTCAGAATTGAGAGCGAAAGAGGGCAGCCCCTCGACTGAAGCCTAAACACGCTTCAGCCCCACCCCAACCTTCCGCCCCACATGCCCCACAAAGCTCTCGAACAAAGCTCGGTCTGAATCGGAGCCGTATATCCATTGGAATTCAAGCTCGAGCTCGAGTGTGCGACTTGCAGCTGCACCTGCGCAAGCACCTTCAGCAGCATTGGCAGCATTGGAAACTTCCCCATCTCCACCACCACCATTATAGGAGACAGCTGAGGCGTCGACAGCCCCGGCAGCACTGGTAGCCTCAGCGGAAGACACGCTTACACGGACGCTACACGTCAACGCAGGCCTTGGTGATGACGATGATGCCTCTGTCTTGCGCACCCTCGCCTCTTCTTCATCTCCCTGCTGCTCTCGCAGGATCCTATGCGTCTTCGTCTTCGCACTCCGCATCGGCCCCGACCCTGACGTGGCGGTAAAGGGTGTTTCTTGCTGCTGCTGCTGCAACTGGTCCTCACTGTGCAAAGACGTGACTTTGCTTTTGTTCTTGTTCTTCCTTCTTGCAGCGCGAGACCACGTATTCTCGGTCGCTTCGACCAGCCACGTCGTGCTCGCTGCCTCTGTCTCCGTCGTCTCTGGTAGCGAAGATAATGGCGTTGATGCTTGAGGGGACCTGAGCACTGATGGTGTCAATATCGGCGCTGCTGGTCTCGCGAACCTAGCACCACCCCTCGGTTCAACAAGGACAGGTGCATCACGGCCTCCAGCACCACCAACGGCAGCTGCAGATCCAGCATACTCCACCTCCGCTGATGCTGCTAGCTCCGTTGAGGATGCACGTACGAGGGACACCGACACCCCATCCAGCGCATCTAAGACATCGCCCACTACCTTGACCATGACCGCCTCTTCTGACCCGCTCGCGCTCGCAGACGGAGCGAGCTGGAAGGTCTGTGTTAGAGTGTTCCTGGACGGCATGAGCACATGCAGAGGATGCTTGGGGCTGATGTTGGGTATCCGAGCTGTGGTCTGTTTTTGAGAGGTTAATTTTGATTAGCTGAGTGCGGTGAACGGCGGGGCAGGATAGAGGGAAGCAGGGCGAAAAAAAGGGAGAAATATGATCGGAGGAACTGGGGCGGGAAAGGGAGGGGAAGACGAGACTACGTCGGTACTAGCAAAAGGGGCAGGAAGAGAGGAAAAGGAAAAAAAAGAAACTGAACAGGAAAGGAAAGGGAGGAACTTACATCAGGCAAACGTTCATCCGTGAACGACCACCCCACTGCCCAGCGTCTGGTCTGGCCCTGTACAAATTCTGTTATGGCGTAGTTTGTTATCTGCCAATACCAATGTCAATGTCAGCATTAACGTGCACCTGCACGGGAAGGAAGACAGGAGGAGATGGTGCTCACCGAACGTTCCTTCAACATCCCCACAATCGTGAATACGGAGGACATCTTGCCCAGCATTGACGTGTACCACCTAACAAACGAAAAGTCCCTTCAGTGATCGTCGTCGATGACAAGCAGGGTCATGTTCATTTACTTGCACCGCACCCCAAAACGCTCGCTCTCCGCCACCATCCGGCCCACGAAGCCCTCTTCACCGCCAGCGGGATAGATCATCTCGATTTCTGCGCCTGTGCATACCTGGAGGGAGGAGAGCGAGTCAGTCTCAGCCCACAGACGCAGCAAAGGCAACTCAAAAGATGGGAGGAGCAGAATGCTTGAGTGAGCTTGAATGGGAAAGAGACAGGGAGAAAGAAGGAGAGAAGAGAGGGAGAAGGAAAAGAAGGAAGGAAAGAGGGATTTGGAAGAACAAAAGGATGAAGGAAGACACGGAAGAGGGTGACATACAGCGTTCGGAGGCAGCTCTTTCGCCTCCGCAGACCTCTCTATCTCTTCTTTGCTGGCATAGAATGGTGGGTTGCACATGCAGAAGTCGAACCTGAACCACAACAAAGAAGCAATGGGGCGGTTAGCAACAAGCCAGCCGGCGATGAGGCCAGAGGGCTCACGTCTGGTCATCTAGCGGAAAGAGAATCGGTTTGTCGTCAGAGGCTTTCAGAATCCGAATGGAAGATTGTAGGTTGTTGGATTCGACATTTTTGAGGGCATATTCGTAGGAGAAGTCGTCCAACTCTGGCGGGGATAAGCCACGTCAACAACACACTTCCAAGCCGAAAAGGAGGGGGGGAGAACATACCTGTACCGACCATCTCCCAGCTTGGCTCGAGTTTACACGCGAGGAGGGGATAGATGGCTGTTGAGCCAGTTCCTCTATGTAAGGAAACTGTAGGTATTAGGAAGATTGGAAGAGCTGAGAGACGCACATGTCCAAACCGCGTATCTTCCTCTGGCCCGAGCTCGACTTGCTAACCAACACGGCTCGGTGCGCGTATACGATGTCTTGTATCCACAGAACGTAATTCATCCTGCCAACGCAGCCGACTCATTCAACGAGAGTACCTAGCGAAGCTGTAGTACAAACCATACCGATTAGGTACCTATACATCGAGAACCGTCAGTAAAAGCTCGTAGAAGGTGGAAACGCAACAAAACACGTACAGGAGGGCACAGTCTTCCCTCAGGTATGCCCAACACCACCCCAAAATCGCGTAACATGATCGCCTCAGTCAACCTCCTGCTCTACAACGGTCTGCGTCAGTCTCAGCTCTCTCGACTTTGGCACATCCAATGACAAGAGTACAGACCTCTGCACTTCCTCATCCTTGAAATCGATCGAGGTTCGTCCTGAAACCGGGTCTTTTATGAGACTGTAAACGCGAGTTGTAAAAACATCTAGTGTGACCTCTTGGAAAAAGAGACTTACTGTGGTTCAAGCGGAGCATACCCCGCAGCCAGAGCAGTAAAATTTAGTGCGTTATTGTATGGATTTCGTGGGTGCATGGGGCATTTTCGAGGTTGTGATTTGAATTCCGTGGAGGTTGGTGGCTGGCAGTGGCATCGATTGGCGAGTTTGTCACGTGGTACGCTACCAGAATCACCTGCGCTACGCGATAGCCCCTATCGCCGAGATGGTTCTGATGTTCTACATAGGATTCTGTGCCGTGTCGTCTAACTGCAATTGTAGACGTCCTGGTATTGTTTTCCGGTAAATTTCAATGACTCTGACACTAGTTACTGTACACTCTCCAGACTTCGACCGAATTGTTTATGTAATTTTGTGTTTGTTTGCTGGTGGCTACGTTCCAGTTGCCAAACAGATCATTGACCAGAACCATTCAACTCCTCTTACAGCGTCAGCCATCACTACTCCCTTGTGCTCGTTTTTGACTAGTATTAGGATCATCTACCGCAAGATGGCTTCTTCCTATCATCATGATCGACGCTCATTTTTTCTGGGTAAATTTGATTCGATGACCCATCATCCGCCACGGTTTCTTTTTCTCGTTCAGGTGCTGACATCGAAAATCTAGGTGCTTCACGTGTTGCTTGGGCTAACACGCCTTTCCGCCATCCTTCCATAAGATGCGTGGAGCGTTTGAACCTGATATGAGCCCCTTTCTTGGCCGATCAGTTTGAAAACAGGTAATGGCCGTTGGTTTCTTGTCCTACCTTGAGCTCTGGCATCAAATATTCTGATGCCATGCTTCCTCTCCCTCTTGGAACTCAAAGTATACTAGGGAAGTCTACAGCTCGTGATGGAGTCGTGACGTGCGCCTCGCTGAAGGCTGTGCGTTGTAGTCTCTTGTAACAGACCTTATTACAAATGTTTCTGGTCCAATGCTGATATGTCGGTTTCAGTGTTCGCCAGCTCATGGTCGTCTCACTGTCGACAGTTGGATTGGTCTGGTCACTTTCTCTCACAACTTCCAATTAAAGATTCTCGGTCCGAAGCTGGGGCGTCGTAGCTGCTCTTGCGAAGTAGGATTTAGCATTTTGCCATGACTACAAACTGCCACGATTTCGCAAAGCAGGACGACAAAAGCAAGGTGAGCCACATCTCCAAGTTGATAACATACCTTAAGAAGATCTGCAGTTAGCTACGAAGTTTCCTCTTCAAGCAGGCCAAATGTATTGACCTCCCAAGGCGATGTGAAGCAGATCTCCAACGACGTTCCGACTATCAGAAGCACCTCAAGCGCCTACTCACAATGATCAAACCTTCAAAATGCGGTGTAAAGCACATGGCCGCATCAGTTGTCTACTTGCAATCAAACATGGTACCTATTTTCGTCTTCTCTATGTCATAATAATTTGGGTGGCCGAGAGAGTCTCCGCCCTGCGCAGAGTAATGCCCAAGCTAAAGAGCCCACCATTGACTCGATCATGATCACGGAAGCCTGCGAAGACATGAGCAATGTTGAATGGGTAACCATCATCTACATCAGTGCGTGTTCGACCTTCGAATATTCGACTCCATATAACATAGCCCGATTGTGCTAGTGTTCGCCTTTGATCCCATTTCTTGCTTTCTTTCTATTCAACTTGGCCCTCGGCCCTCTTCACTCCTTCGGTTTACTTCATTTTACGTCCAAATTTTCTTCTTTCATCGTGCATCCGACTCTGCAAAATGGTTTTTGGAGCCGCGTTGGTTTCGCCTGAACAAATTCAACTCCTCAATTCAATTCAAACTGCGCGCAGCGCTCGATGTAGGTCCTGATGGGAGTATTGAGATAGAGGGTTTCATCCTAATTGTCTCTGTGTAGTGGCATCTGCTATCCTGCTGGTCTATGACTATTGTGCGCTTTCTCTGGATCTTTTACGGTGCCATGGAAATTCTGACCAGGGACGAATTAGTTCTTACATTTGATCGTGAGGTGAGCTGATCATTACTGGATGCATCTACTAGCGCACTCATTTGTTCTCACTTCAGGTGGATTTGATTTGGGTGGGTCTTATGATCACATCCGGCAGCTAGAACGACATATCTCAACTGGGGAATAGAGAGGCGGATGGCGGACTCCAAAAGTAATATATTTATTCGTAAGTTGTTCTCCCTTTCCCTCCACTTATGTCTCCTCATCCATCGACGACCTCCTTCCATTAACAGAATCGGTATTATCCAATGGCTTCCGCAGTGTAAGGTCCTCTCTGTTTTCACGTGAATTCTCTGGCTGATCTCCCTTTATGTTGATTAGATTCAGTTATTATGGTACGACGGTCTTGTTCTCTCCGATGCGTGATGACGGCAACGCTAAATGGTCGATCTGATCCGATGGTCTTTGCAGTCGTCTTTACTGCGTCGAACCCATCACGAACAGTAAGCAGGGCACAACTTCGTTTTCTTCTCCTTTGTCTGATCCGTTTCCAGTTGTACGTTCGCTTTTCATCTCATGGCTCCAACGATTGGCCTAAAATACCGATTCCTATTTTCTCGATATTACTTGAAGATGTGGATCTAATTCTTTATTTACTTTTGACGTGGACTGACCCAGGAATTCCCTCTAGGTACGAACTACTACATCTGGGAAGGTTGGACAGCGGTGGTAGGCTGTATGTCGGCAGAGAGTAAGTAACACTTATGCTTTGACGTAGAGAGTGTGGCTCATGTCTGCCGACTGCCGCTCAGTCATTTTACAAATGCGAATATACGCGCTATACAGCCATAATAAGCTAATAGTGCGACTAATGCTCGCCCTATTCTTCTTATGCTCAACAGCAGCAGCCTTAACAATGGGGATAAACCTCCGAGGCCTAGATTGTTAGCTTTTCTCCTTGTCCTCCTGTCGTCTCACTCAGCAACGATGTCTTCTAGCTAGACCCTTTCACATTCCAAATGGCGCCTTCTGCGTCGGCGTACCACTCAAGCACCTATATGGCTTCTGGGTTCCCATCCTCCTTTTTGAAGCCTTCATCTGTTCCCTTGCCCTGACGCATGCATATCGAGAGTACAAGACGGATAATTACGGAATGGGCATTTTTAGGGCGTTTGATAACAAGCGGTTTTCAGGTATCCTGATAAGGGACTCGATTGTTTATTTCGTAGCGTGAGTATTCCGAAGGAATTTACGACTCATTTCTTACTTCCCTTCTCCACTAGGATCGGGACGGTGTATCTGGCGTGTTTAATAGTATGGCGGGTAGCCGAGGTTTGATATTTTGAAACGTCCGTCTTAGAGGCATGACACTGACTTACTGCCTCGTGCATCAGATATATGAAGCCCCTTCAGGATTTGCGATAGCGATGTCCAGTATCCTAGGCAGTCGCCTTATCTTGAACCTCAGGGAGGCTCATGCAAATCAGGCACCACAGTATTCAGCAGATACTGGCGTGACGATATTGACGATGAATATCCCAGACTTCACGGATTTTAGTGCGTAGTATTTATTGCAGTGTATTTTATTTCAAGTCATGAGCGTCAACTTGCATACAAAATTCGAAAATTTGATACAACGCCTCTGGTGCAGTAAGATTTGATGGGAAATAGTGATATCCACGTTCGAGATTGACAACTACATCGAGAATTTCGAGATCCCATCAAGAGAATCGCGTCAAATACAATCCGAATTATTGCCTTGGTATATTCGTACATGTTCGTTTAGATAGACTGTCGAGAGGGGATTACATTGGAGGTATCACTCTATGTTATACTTCGAGGTTTGAGGTAAGGAATAATATTTTGTGTGTGGACTTCAGGTCTCTCAGAGTCTGCGGCCTAGGATCAGACCCATTCCTAATAGGCAAACGGCAAGGGCGAGTAGCTTAGGTCGCTGTAGGGATATGGAGTCGGTGGATACAGGTTCACTAGGGAGATAGTGTCGGGCAAAAAGGTCGTTTTGAATCCAGAGTAGCTGGAAATTTGTTAAGAATAATATGCGAAGTTATTAAAAGGAAGACACACCTTGTTGGCAGCTCTGGCGACGGCGTTCTTGGTGTCAATGTCGAGATCAGGATGCGTGATCACAGCATTGACGAGGATGTCTTCCACGTAACCAAGAAGAATTGCGCAGTGAATGTACTCCACCCTGAGAGCAGGTTTCGTGATCCTACAGAATGATAGATGTTAGTCAAAAACCAGAGGAATTGCAGGTTTGGAATCGGCTTACCTGTGAGAGAAACCTGCTTGACCGGTGTGCATCAAGCCGACTTTATCCAAATATTCCCAGCTGGAAGGCTTGGAATAATCCATCGTCACCAGCTTTCTCAGATATCCAGCAAGGAAGTCCTTCCTGAATGCGATTTGAGGGTGCTTTAGAGTGAGGTCGGCGAGGTTGGCTGGCGCCTCGCCGTCATAACCAGTCTGACGAGGGACAAATGACTTGGCAGTGATGTCGAAGGATAGGAGCTTGACGTAGACGGTGTCGACCACGAAGGGAACTAATGGTGCTACGACGTCGCGTGCGGCATGGAGGGCTTCTGCATCTTTGTCGGTGAAGTCGATGAAAGAGCGCAGATACTGTACCCTGCTCTGGAGATCGTTCAAGGAAGTCTCGGAGATGTGTTGCATCGTTGCCAATGTAGAGACAAGGCAACAGTGAATGTGGATGTTGTGCTGGTCGTACTCCAACAACGAGCGTCGCTGTTAAATACGGAGGGCGCTTCCGAAGCGCTTGGCGTTAGCCTGCGTACCCCATTGAAATTTTTGGCCCGGACACACCCAGATTCTCGCACCCAGACTCTTCCCCAGGCTACGCGGATTCTCAAGCGGGGGCGAGATGTTCCTTTCGACCAATCATGACGGGCAAATTACCGATATAAATAGGCACGGATGGAGGATATGCGGTTTCCAGCGACAATTTCCGGCGTTCGGATTCAAGCACGAAGAAAAACGGAATATATCGGGTGAACACTCTTGTTTTTACGTTGAACCCGGCACTCTCGTCAAAGAAAGGGCCCCAGAAGATCCTGGAGCAGACAAGATCTTGCCGAAAGGGCAGTAACTGCGTAATGTTTACACCAGCTACAACCCCGTCAGTGCCTGATCGACTGACGACAATTTTCATCGCAAATGCATAGATATGGCACTGCTCTCAAGTCGTCGACATGGAGTATGAGGCGTCATGCATGCAGGCCTTCAGCAGAGTATTCCAGAGTGATCAACTCTGGAATGAGAGTAGTAGGTCGGGTAGAGTCTAGACGACCGACTGATGACGGCAAAATTTTTCGATGGTCTAGGCGCTAATGGACAACAGTGTCAAACAAGTGTACATCAACGAGCAGCGCGTCATTCCAACTCTGATGATGACTTTGACAAGGCCTTCAGAGCCCACATTATCCTGATCATGATTGCTCTCAGTGTCAATACACCGTTCTCAAGATCGCCTGACGCGGGGTGCGAGACCCTTGTGTAAACAAGTTCTCTTCTGCTCTGGACAGGCAGAACTGCAGTCGTTTTATTTCATAAGTCGCAAAGAAAGAACTAGGCCGTCTCAACAATAAAACCTTGTCCACTCTCCTTGGCCATTCTCTACAGTTCTCCTGAGGTAAGGTCTTGTACACCTCTCTATTCACTTCAGCTCGCCACTGACTTGGCCTTGGGAACTTTTTCGTTAGTGATTGTATTGTCTGTCTGTGGATTTTCAACCCTCTGTGCCCGGTTTACGTCTTGTCTGAGAACCCGACGAGTCGCATATTCGGTATCTCTGTGATAGCCTGGCGCATCGCGGAAGCCGTCGGAAGGATTATTTTCGCTGGACGCTCGAAAGACTTCTTAGCTCCGTCGGGTCCGCATAGTCAAAGTGTCCACAAATGAAAAATGATTGCTTGCACCGCAGGTCACGCTGTGCGTTTGGAAGCTTGAACCTGGATATCCCTCCTCTACCCTAGCAATGCTTTTGTGTCTGTCGGCCCGCCTCGTCTTGGTAGAGGTCGCACGTGTCGATTCTTCGAATCTTCCTACGGTGCAAGCCATGCGCTCACTGGCAGAGTCCACTGCAATGCTCCACGGGCAATACTGTAGTCTGGTTTTCCCTTGCTCTTTTCTACCGTGACTGGGTCAAGAAAGAGCAAGGTTCGCCTAGGGTTTCTGTTACAAACGTACGTTCATTGTTCCTGGAAACTGCATAGCAAGACGAATTGAAAGACGGCTTCACAAGGACCTCGGGAGAAATATCGGCAATTCCTGTTTGGTACACGGTCCGTCAGTCAACTCAGATTTTCATCGACGATCAGCTGTCGCCAACACTACTTCTTTTATCCCGCCAGCGGTGCACTGAAGACGCGTTGAAAGCAAATTTTCAGACAATCATAGCCACCCTGTGGCCCCTCGACGTCCTAGCCGATTCTATAAAGACAGTCTTCAGCATGGAGAGGGACTTCTTCAAAGCCGGCAAAAGCAATGGTCTCGAAGCGGTTCTCGGTGCTCTTAGCCCTTGTTCCCTGCATTCCTGCGTTTGCAGAAGACACCCTTGGGGTACGCGAGGGTCTGCATTTCAGCTTGGAGTCTAGGGCGACCAATATCGATGGTTCCATTCCCATCTACAAGAACCCAAAGGCTTCGATCGAGGATCGAGTTAACGATCTCTTGCCTCGTATGACCATCCAGGAGAAAGTCTCTCAAATGTAAAGTCAAGTTGTCTAGACTAGTCTTCTGATTACTAACGTCAATTTCATAGTATTCAGGGAGATCTGAATGGTTGGATGAATTTGAACGACCCTCTTGACGATACCTTGACCTATAATGCAACGGGACTGGTATGTGCCTTCAATCTGTTTCGAGATAATCTGACTCATTGAATGACAGGTTCAGATGATGGCGCAGAAAGGGGGAAGTATTTGGGCTGGATACTTGACCCCTTATGACAAGTTCGTATACGGCGTAACGATTGGGCAGAAATATCTCATGGAAAATACAACACTGGGAATCCCAGCTCTGATTCAATCCGAAGGTCGGTCTGGCGTTCAAGTCTAGTTCTTCGCACTGTTTATGTTGGCGTGACTCTAGGTCTGCACGGTTTCACAAATAAAGGAACAACATTTCCGTCGCCTATTGGCCTAGCTTCCTCTTTCAATACAGAGTTGGTCAGCCAAGTCGCCAACATCATCGCATCTGAAGCCGAAGGCCTTGGGATCAACCACATTTTCGCGCCTGTCCTGGATCTATCACGAGAGTTGCGATGGGGTCGCGTCGAAGAGAATTTTGGAGAGGATCCTTTCCTGACAGGAGAAATTGGCAACGCGTACGTAACCGGGCTTCAATCTGGAAGGCGAAGGAACGCAAGCCAGACCGCCATTGCTCGCGTAGCCGCCACTTGCAAACATTTTGCGGCATTCGGAAGCCCTCAGGGCGGTTTGTAAGGTCCCACCCACTCGCAACAGCGACTCCTTCCTGACCCTTCATTGCAGAAATATTGCTCAGGTCTCCGGCGGTGAACGCGAACTCCGAACGATGTTCCTGAGGCCATTCAATCGTGCCTGTGTCAATAGTCTTGCGATCATGACCGCATACTCTGCCTACGACGGAGTTCCTGCCATAGCTAATTCTCGTACGTTACACTTCATACTCCTCGGATTTTGACCTGACGGTTTCGAGACAAGATCTATTGACCAGTATTGTCCGTTGACCTCTGTCCATCAAATAAGCTCTTGCTCACCAATTTGTCCACAGCTTCGCAAAGAGTGGGGCTACAAGTACTGGGTGACCACAGACGCAGGTTCAGTTGACTTGCTGATTAACCAGCATGGCCTTTGTACCACAAGAGAGTGCGCTGCGAAGATCGCAATCGAAAGCGGCCTCCAAGGAGAAATGGGAGGCGGTTAGTGCCCTCAGTCGTTCTACAAGATTGCCTAACAACTGAATCATACTCAAGGCACCTATACTTATGAGACACTTCCCGGTGAGTTGCCAAGCCGTCCGTTGTATTTTGTGACCCACCAACTTGTTGCAGCGCAAGTTCAAGCCGGGACAGTTGACGTCAAATACATCGATACTACTGTTGCAGCCATGCTGAGGACTAAATTTTCGCTAGGGCTCTTTGAAAGTAGGTCATCACATCATGTCCAAGGGCCATAACTGTCCTGATCTTTATTTTGATAGATCCATACCCTTATTCTGACTACCTATCAACCATCCGAACACCTGCTTCTCGGGTCGTCCTTGCACAGGCTGAGACAGAGAGCATCGTCCTTCTTGAGAACCATGGAAATACACTTCCTCTGAGCAAGAACATTGGGTCCATTGCCCTCATAGGACCTCAGGCTAATCGTGTCTCTGTATGTTTCGTCCTGCTGTCAGATTCTCAATTCTCAAAGAGACTCTCTAGTTCGGTGATTATGTCTTCTTCAACGCTTCTCTGGCAGGAATCTCCCCACTCGACGGCTTCAAGCAGTATATCACCAATAACTCGCTGTCGACGAAAATCAATTTTGCTCAAGGTTGCGAGCTCTGGTCGAATGACCAGTCAGGTTTCTCGGAAGCTGTCGAAGCGGCAAAATCTTCAGACGTTGCTGTGGTCATGGTCAGCCCAGTGTTCTGAACCGGCTTGTCAGATATTGACAAGTATTTTGTTTTTCCATCTAGGTCGGCACCTGGTCCTTAGACCAGACGTTACTCTGGACGCCTGGGACAAATGCCACTACCGGAGAACATGTCGATCTCTCGGATTTGGGTCTTGTCGGAGCGCAGCTGGCCCTCGTACAGGCTGTGAAAGCAGTAGGAAAGCCTACTGTCGTCGTATTTGTGAGCGGAAAGCCAGTCGCTGAACCTTGGATACAAGCAAGTACGTGCTCTTCTAGTTGTGGTCTGGCTTGTCGTTGGAATATTCACTGGCCGTGTTCAAAGATGCCGATGCTGTCATTCAACAATTTTACCCTGGTGAACTTGGAGGTGCGTTTCAACGTATTGTCCGAGGAAATAACATCCTAATAAAGGCACGCCTAGGCGTCGCTATTGCGGAAATCATCTTTGGTGCTGTAAATCCCTCAGGTATTTTCCTTTCCTTGAGCGTCCACAATTCCGACGTTGATTCATCTCCCTTTCCAGGGAAATTATCTGTTTCTTTCCCTCGAAGTGTCGGTACAACACCTGTCTTTTATAATTATCTGAAAGGCAGTCGCCCCATTGATGCTGGTATGATCCTCCCCAATGGCACGCTGAAATTTGGCCATCAAGTGAGATCCGCAGATACTTCGTTGTTACCCCACTGACATACTCATCCTCAGTACGTACTTGACTCTCCTGTTCCGCTCTGGAGCTTCGGCCATGGGCTGAGTTATACAACATTTTCATAGTGGGTTGCTCCCCGTGTCTGACTTCTTGCTTATGACGATTCCTGTATTCCGTCAGTTCCAATCTTCACCTTTCACCTTCTACCATTAGCACAACCCAAAACTTCACCGTGTCGGTCACCGTGAAAAATACTGGGTCTGTGGCGGGAAAGGAAGTTGTCCAGGTGAGTAGTTCGCCAAGTATTCAAACACTGTTCCAAAAAGTGTCCGCCAGGTCTACATGACGGATGATGTTGCGTCGGTGGTCACGCCTAATCAGCAGCTGATTGGTTTCGAGAAAGTCAACATTCCGTAAGTTTTCAATGAACCTGTTTTCGTCAAACCTCACCGTATTTCTGCAGCGTCGGGCAATCAGTTACTGTCTCCATCCCAGTTTCCTCGTCTCAACTGCAAGTTTGGTCGTCCAGTAATGCCTGGGCTGTGGAACCAGGAACGTTCACCATCAAAGTTGGCACTAGCGACCAGACATTTGCTACTACAAAGCTTACAGTGCAGTGAATTAGTCGTAACAATGAATGTTGGAATTTTATTCTGTCAAATAGAATGCGACGCTGTGTCTTGATCATGAGTTCTAGCATAAAGTGCTACAACCCTCAGTCCTTGAAATCCGTACTAAATGATACATCCTTCCACGCCTCCAAGTTGTCAAGGGTTTTGGCAGTTTCCTGCCTTGCCACAGTGTAGAAATCAGACCCCAAACCAACGAACAAGGGAAACTCTTTGCCCTTGGCTGAGCCCTCTCCTCTGACTACGTCAACGATGACTTCGACGCCTTTCAAGGGATTTCCCGGCTGATTACCGTTATACTCTAATAAGATAGGGTTTAGTGTGTGTTGAAAACGGTCAATTAAGAATTATTTCATACTTTGAAGGCCGGTCTCTACACGTTCCGATGTTTCTTGATAATCAGCAATCCTTGAGACCTTGGGGGCGCGTTGTGTTGACTGTAGGAACGATGTTCGAAAGTATCCGAAGTCGAAATGGATGCTCCGCAGACCAAGGGGAGAAATCTCAGCGTGCAGCGTTTCCGAGATGCCTATAACGCAGCAAGGTCTCATGAAGATACGGCCACTTTCTCCACCTCGGGAAAATCACTCACCACGTAACGCCCATTTCGTAGCGGAGTAAAGGCCTGCATATGGAGCAGCTCTGCCAAGAAATTCTTGAGACCGACAATGAGATGAGACTCAGTAGAGATAGATACCTCCATCCGCCAACGGAGCCGATGAATATGACA
Organism: Gymnopilus dilepis; assembly: GCA_002938385.1. Classification (NCBI taxonomy): domain Eukaryota; kingdom Fungi; phylum Basidiomycota; class Agaricomycetes; order Agaricales; family Galerinaceae; genus Gymnopilus; species Gymnopilus dilepis. The sequence goes on along the minus strand of NHYE01005459.1, from coordinate 17,860 downwards.
GTGCCGGATTTTCTTTCTCTCATATATGGAAGAAAGGCCCTGGTGACGTTAAGTGCACCGAAGACGTTAGTACTTCAGAACCACGAAGATGGATCAGAAAAGGCGTTGAAACTGTAGGGAAATCGACACACTTGAACTGGGCCAACGTTTCTTCAGGACTGACAAAATTCAGGTAAGACACTTCCTCGATTCTGAGTCCCACTGACACTGATACCTACGTGCTTTCTTCCACAGCTCCAACGAGAATATAGCCTACGTGGAATTCAGTTTACGTTCTTTTTGCGGTGAGAAACCATGAGGATACGAACCTGCATTATTTACCAACACGTCAACCCTTCCATGTATGTCGATACCCTTCTTTGCGACATCGTGGAGCGTGTCGAGAGGCGCTGTGACGTCAAGTTCGAGGACGTCTGCGCCCTTAGATTGTAACTCCTCGAGCTTATCGATAGACCTTGCTCGCCCAGTGGCAATCACTTTCTCTCCCCGCTTTAGAGCTTCAAGAGCCAGGTCTCTTCCAAGACCAGACCTAAAGTCCGTGAAGCAGTCAAACAGAGTTCAAGGAGTTCATGAAACAACTCACGTCGTACCGGTAATGAGCCATACAAGCGGAGAAGCCATGATGGTGCGGCGAAGAATCGACGTCGCGGGTAAAGGTTGGGTAGCAATCGCGTTATGAGACTTCTTGGCTTTCTAAACCATCTGGATCATGCTCCCTTCCGAGGCGATCGCAAGACATTCGTCGATAGCGAGGCCAAGGAACAAACTGGACGTCGGTAGGCGGAAATTGGCGATTGATTATGAAGTTTCGCTCCGATGGGAGCTGCGAAAGGCGAAGACTCTCGCAAGCCTCTGGGCACAGTAACTGAAGACAGAGTAATAAGCCAGCCACTGTGGCCAATGTCAAGCCAGCATTCTGTCCTTGGCACAGCTGCCTTTTGGTTGTTGGTTGCTTTCAGCCTCTGACGCAAACAAGACGCAAGCCAAGCTTGAACTTGATGACGTCATCTCTGCTTCGTCTTCAATCGACCTCAGGGCGATAATCCTGATCAGGCTGGATGCTGGATCTTTTCCACCTCAAACGACCGGTATTTGTTCCATCACTCAAGAGAAGGATGTCAACCCCAACTTTCAAAGAACGTCCTCCCATAGAGGCGCTTCTGATTGATATATCTGGAACGCTCCACATCGGGGGTGATCCAACACCAAACGCAGTTCAGAGCTTTCAAAGATTGAGAGATTCGGGCGTCGACTTCAGGCTCTGCAGCAATACAAGCAATCAATCTACTGCGTCACTAATCAAGCAACTAGAAAAGATGGGGTTCAATTTGGCTAAGTCTGGGTCCATGGATAAGGTGCGCAAGAATGATCAACGTCTCGTCTGGACGAGCATCGGCGTGGTAGCGAAAGTTCTTAAGGAAATGGAACTCTACAGGTGTGTTGCCGTCGTACTCTCATACCTTCTGATAAATAAAATTATATGCATGTAGACCATATCTCTTGCTCTCCGATTCGGCGCGTGAAGAGGTGCTCAAAGACATCCAAAGAGATAACCACGCCAAGGGTCCCAGCGTGTCAGAAGCAGAAGAGTACGACTCGGTCGTCGTCGGTCTTGCTCCGTCTTTATTCGATTATCAACATTTGAACACTGCCTTCCGAATCCTAAAAGGAGAGCATAAAAGTACGGCCATACTAGCGGCAGGTGCTCAGAAGTCTCCACTGCTCATCGCAGCAAACAAATCCAGATATGTCCAGAAAGAGGACGGGTTGGCGCTAGGCCCTGGTCCATTTGTCGCTGGTTTGGAGAACGCGTCGGGTGCCACCGCTCGTGTAGTGGGCAAACCCACGAAAGAGTTCTTCCAAATGGTTATTGATGACTTGACAAATGGGGTGAACGAGAAATTCTCAGCTAAGAAAACGAAAATCAATAGAAAGATAGCGGTGATAGGAGATGACATAGAGGCCGATCTGGGTGGAGGCGCTCTGGAGCTTGGATTATGGCGAGTGCTCGGTAAGTCCATACCGTTCAAAATATTTTTTTGGCTCAGCCGCGGCAGCGACGCAAACGATAGCGCTCGGCTAGTCGTGATCTGTCAAAAGGATTTGCTTGGGGCTAATCATGATCTTCATTCTATTTTTATTTCCTGCAGTGAAGACTGGTAAGTATCGACCTGGTGATGAGAATCGGCCAGGGCTAGTTCCTCCCGATGAAGTCTGCGACTCCTTGGCTACTTTCATAGATAGCCTCCTCAGGGATAGTGAAAGGTGACGAGCCGTGGTTAAATATGAGAACGCTCTCTGGCTAGCTTACTTGAGATTAGTTTGCCTGCCATAGTTTGACATGACAATGTATAGATCATGTGTTCGTAATATTCAAAGCCCAGAGCACAAGATGGATGCATTTAGCAGATAGTTTATCGGATGGGGATCCGCGAAGACTGACCTCGTCCCCTCAATGCTTGCTTGCTGATGTCTTCATGATTATGAGGCCTGTTTTCGCCTTCATCCTCATTGCACAGCTGTACTTCTTCCATCTGCGATTCCCACGTGGCGGGCGGAACGGTCTTGAGCCTGACGGACATTACTTGGTCGCTTATGGTAGAACGGCATAACGAGACTTGTCGAAGTGGCCTTATTTTTGTTATCAAGCATAAACTTGTCAAGTTGCAGTGGAAGTTTCACGGAGATGCGTAGCCTCTTCTTTCCAGGTAGGCATCTACTTCGACGGCTACACGCGGTCCTTCCCCGGAAGCAAATAACGACTCATCGCTGCGGGCTCGGGACGTCTCGTGAACTCCAACTCTATGATTAACAGTAACATACTGAGGAAGTACCCCTGTAACTGCTTATCAGAATACTCTAAAGACCTTCGCGGGATCGTTAGGGGTCGGTTATGTTTGTACGTCCTGGCTGCCGGTACACTATGCGATACCCCCTGACGCATCAACAGTTGCAAGCAAAACGGTCGCTTTAGCCAGTGTGAGCCTGCGCAACACGAAGCCGTGATAACATGGACAAGCAGAGGAGGCTTCTGCCCGATGTCGGATGATTGTCTAATACTGAGGTGCTGTATTGACATGTTCCAAGCCTATAGACTTCGCAATAGACCTGTTTCGCCAGCCTGACATGACGCCTTTTGCTTCGTTCCGTCCGCAAGCACGCACTGAGAGGACGACCAAAGATAGCACTGCAGCTTTGGGATCGCCATTTATTATCCGGTGACTTGTCAACAAGCCGCCGCGAACTTATGCTTACGGTGAGCGTCATAGATGTCCAGCTTTTTACCGGCCGATCAGCCTATGCCGAGCGGGATGAGTGACCCCATTTGGGAGATTATCTATTCTTGGCGCTGCGGGGTACTGGAAGGTAGATGTAGATGGATGATTGTCATGCAGCAATAGTCATGCCAGTCGACGATATCTTAAAGCAAGCAAGAAAGCACCTTCAGAAATGAAGTGTAATGCTTATTCTGCATGCGGTTTGGGTAACATCTCCAGCAGGCTGCGAAACAGGGTCAATATGCTGCTGACATGAAGTTGTGGACGCACTACACTTTCGTACCGCTGCCTTCGTAGACGGACTGCTCACCTTCGGATGCCACTGTCCGACGGACTATCCTTCAGCCTGCAAAGTATCTCTTTTGTTCTAGGTACTTGATCAGTCCTAGCGAAAGAACCTGACGTTTTCTTCCATTCCCAGCGGCATTTACGAAAAGACTCCTTGACTTTAGTTGCCGCAGACCGTACACCAACGACGTTCCGGCAATTAAATTATCGTAGTAGAGAAGTCCTTGTTCCTAGAGAGCCCTAGTAGACGCCACACGCTAGCCATTGGTGCACTCTCCTGTCTGTTTACCTCACATTTCACGGCGTGGTGAGGAATTCCCGTATGCCTCGGGGTATCGGTGATCAAATGCCTGGCAGAGGAGTTCATCTTTCTGAAATTAGTTACGGATAGATTCGGGTTCCTTTGACAGACCTCTGGGCTCGCAACCTAGAAGTATTCGGCTAGCTTTTGAACGCCACTCGGTATTCATATAACCTGAATCTATCAGATAGTTCTCGATATAGACTATGACAATGTATTCGATGCGACTCAGCGAACTCAAACCACGCCCGTTCCCCTCTGTGATGGATTAAGTCCCCTAGAACCTTGAGTATGATTCAGCTCAGAATGCCGCACAAAGCGAGCTGTATTGATTAAACAGCTTATATCCGCGTCAGCATCCGCGCTTTCCAAGGACTTATCGGTGATCAGACGTTGAAATGACTTTGTATTACGCAGCGCTAGAATAAAGCGGCTTGTCTTGCGGAACGTGTCCTGTTATTACGATATTAATGCTTAATTTGCCCTTATTTTGACGGATTAGCGTTCACTATGCGTATTGTCCAGGCTCTGTGGGCGTGGATTGTTGGCGAGCTTGACTGCGAATCCAAGACGTAGCGATCATGCTGTCCTCTCGTTGCTCTGAAATTTCACTTGTCATGAATCAAACAAGCTATTGCTTACGTTGACGATGTGATCCTCTAGCATAAGAAGTCTTCAGACAGCCGGTATTCCACGCAAGAGAATCCGCTAGGCAATGTAAGGGATCCTCATGCCGTCTTGAACGCCGGACTACCAAGTGGGACATGGAAATGCCCATTCGGGCGACTTGATCGGCGCGGACTGCAAATGGCGACTCAGCGGGACGTAGTGTCTGCGACGGAGACAAGAGGGAGGAAGGAAAGAAGGTTATGGGACATGTTGACGGCGACCTCATGAGTTACCGGGCTTACACTGCTGTCACTCAACGTTCTGACAGTAGTGAGAAGGAACAGACGAATTATTTAATTATGCTCTCGTGAGTCAGGCCGTTGACCGGACTGATGACGGCGGTGGTTCAGTAGTGTACCACACGAACATTGAGGGAACTTCTTCCCTAGTTGTGCACTGCCCTTCATTCGTTCTTTGGCCTTGCAAAGGATGGCTTGACTGATGAAGCACTTTCGCATAGGAAGCGAGGTCATGGACCACGGGCCTATTGGTCCCATGAGGCGTCTACCTTCAAAAGCGGAAAGCGAAATGCAGATCATCGACCCCTTGGCCGACACGTGGGAAGTCATCGTGCCCACGGCGTTTTTAAGGGTAGATCAAACCAATATGGTAATGCGGATCTGGATAAGAATCGCTCCTAGAAATTTTCGCCCTTATTTCTCAAAAGGTCTGCGAACCTTCAGATGCCCAGCTATTGTTGCTAGTTCTCGCTATAGACTGGTAAGTCAGAACCTTGGATCATCTTTGAAGCTGATTGGATTACTGAGCAATAGCATTGCGGAGTTTTCTTGATGCCTTTTATGATTACGACGGGATATTTCGGTGTCAGGTCAAGAATAAGTACGGGGAAAACCCATACCGCAGATCCCCATCATGGCGCTGACGTGACACAGATCCAGTCGGTCAGGGCACTGTTCAAATTAGGACACCTCTAGAGCGAAACCGCCTCTAGCCTCTCCGGCTATTTCTTTTCGTAATATATTGATTCAAAGAGCTTAAGAGAGTCGATAGAGTTATATGCAAGGTTATCACTTTAAAGCTACATCGGACGCTGTACACGTCTTCCTCGGCTTTGTAAATCGGGTGAATGAATGAGGTTTGGTGATGTGAACGATTCAGCCGCAGATCGGTGGATAACACGTCAAAAGGAGTTTTTCAGTACAATCAGGGTTGCCTGGTTGACTAATGCAGAATGAAAACGCCAATCCTTCTTTTTTGGGCCTCGGGTTGGCCGGCATCGCTCAAGGTCCTTACATCAGGAACGCTGCTCTCTTCGCGTCAATCCCATAAAAGGACGAAGGATTGCACAGGGCAGTTCCCTTCCCGTCTGAAGCTCCGCCCCGTATCACTACGCTTCAGTTCAAACTGGGACTGGTCATCTCTATCCCTTTATCTCGGTTTCCTTCCGCACACAGTGATCTATCTTGAATCGCCATCCACAATTAGCGCCTACTTCACACTTTCATCTTTCTTTAGCTTCTCGGCCTCTAAACCCTGTACCGATCGATTGCTGTGTTCCTCTACTGCCGTGCTCTTCGTGAATCCTATAAAGGCTTTCGTCTGACAAGGAGCGTCGTTTTGAAGTCACCAAATCACTTGTCCCAGCCACTCTTGCGAAGGTCGTGCCACCCATCCAAAGCAGAACATGTCCCCTCCTCCGAGTTCTCCTAAGTCTCCTGATGCCTCCAAACCCGTTTCCTTGCCCAGCATCCATGAGATGTTTCCTGGTACGCTACGATTTGCTCCTGGTTATGGGTAAAATCATGGATTTGCTGATTGTCTCTCCACCGGTAGACCATTTGATGCGGAAGGACGCTCACGGTTCGAGCAGCGAACGCACCCGCTTTGAACGCGGGTTTCCTTATCCCGATGTGCGTATTTTACATTGGCCGTGGCCTGCCGAATGACGCTGAGCTATAAATTCTTGGCGCTTTAGTCACCTGGCGTTCATCATCCTCAGCTCCGGCACCGCGTATCGATCCCCGAGTCGCAGTGTGGATGCCGCAGCCCATGCTCCCATCAAGCATCTACCCACACAGATGCGGCACCAACGCATTCGCACGTCCATCATCGTATTCAGAAATCACACCTCGTCGAAGGAGGGCTTACGCCGCCAAACCCGTCAGAGGCTACATACGGTTTCAGTATTCATCGTTCTTCTCCCACATCAGCTTCTTCACAGCAAATCACGTCAAACAAACCAGCCAACAGATCAAACCCGCAATACACTATGCGTGAATCTGGGACCAGCACTGAGACTGATTCTGCATACGTCTCATCTACTAGTAACAATGAAGACAGGGATAGACGGCACGCCAGAGGGACTCTGCCTCCTCGCATGTCGTTATCTATTTCGGACGGTTCATACCCCGCCTCCTCCCCCCGAACTCGTGCCGCAATGGGTATTGATCCGCATGCTGCGGTTATTTCATTCCCCTTATCACCTCCTCGACCCCTGCATGGTGCTTCCTCGAAACAGCGTCACTACCCTCTGAACCTTCCCTCGAGCTCACGCTCAGGGGCGCTTCCGTATGAGCAAGCACGTCCTCATCGCGGAAATTTTCAAGGTTCTGGAGGTGGAGCGAACGCCATCGAGGAGGATGACGACGGCGCTAGCCCCGCCGATGACAACGACACCTCGAATGGCAAAAAGCATGTATGCCCAACGTGTTTCAAGCGATTCAATCGACCCAGCAGTTTAAGGATACACGTAAATACCCATACAGGAGCCACACGTGAGTAATCTGTCTACTAATTCATATTGATGTCGTTTATCTTATTCATGAACTCGTGTATTTAGCGTTTAGATGTCCGTGGCCTAACTGTGGTCGTGAATTCAATGTGAACTCTAACATGAGGCGTCATTATCGCAACCACACTGCTCCTGGCGTCTCTCGATCACAAGCCACGAACCAGCCAGGCAGCGGTAATCCTCAACCCGCTGATGGACGTCGAAAGAGGCGCCGCGTTAGTGCGTCACAGCTACCTTCGCCTCTGTCTGCCAACGCCTCTTCCTCGATCCCGATCTCACCTCCATATCCACCTGGGTACGGCATGTATCGGCCTGACCAACAGTATAGGCAGACGCCCCAGCAGTACGATCACCAAATCTACCGCCCCCAGGTTTCCCAACGTGATTATCCCCAGCAATACCCTGGCGCATGGGGCCACTCCCCAGCGATCTCTCATTCATCAATCAGCGACGAGGATTCTACCTCTGGTACGGACTCTGAGATGGAGGAAGACAATTACTCCGCCTCGCGTTCTCATCCGTACTCAAGAGCGGACAAGGAGGAATATGAGCCTGATGCTTCATCGCTCAGATCTCGGACCGCAAGCCTGACGCAGTCCCTCGCTAGGGTTGCTGTGGCGTCGACATCTCGTAGAAGTCATCCATACGCCTTATACAGCCCAGGGATTTCACCTACTTCGGTTCGAGACACAAAGGAAGAGACTGACTTTCGACAAGGTCCTGATGACGCCTATGACTACTCTGGTCGCGGCCATCGTTCTTTTACTCCAGGTTCCAGCTTCCATTCGTCCTCTCCATCTCCATCAACATCACCGTCCCCTCCTCCCCATCCCAATATTCCGTCTGACCAAGTCAGTCCGGTCAGCAGCAGCTCTGGTTATAAGTACAACGCCTCTTCTCCCTACATGCGCTCACTGGCTGATTCGCGTGTATCAACAACTTTACGGCCCGCCTTTGGACATTCTAATGAACGAGAAAGAGGTTGGTGAATGATTTTCTATCTACTGCGTTGGTTCGGCCACTCGCGGTGCCGTACAACATCTTGAATCCTTCTTGCGCATTTATCTACGTATCTGGACCAAATTTTCTCATCGTCTTCCCGAGGTTGCGTTCCCGCCCTCGTATGCATCTTGCTAGCAATAATCTGTAAAAATTCCATGTGTCCGTGACATGTATATTAGTCCTTTGTTAGGCCATTATCGAAGCTCAATAAACATTCTTGCTCGCTCCTTTTTGTAGTAACCCAGTTAGAGTTCAGGATACTCCTTCGTGTTGAATAATATTTGTGGGCTGTATCTGGTTCATGGATCTGAAAGTCGCTCTGGGCTTGTGGAGAGTAGCTCAGAATTCCGTCGCTGGGGCATCAGACATGGCTCCCTGTAATATCGTAGAAGCAGATCATCGGCGAAATACACTTAGCCTGGTTAAACGTCGGATTGTAAACGAGACATGCTCTGGCCCAATTAGCATCCACGACGCCGCCACACCCGAATTTCCAAAGCGGAGCATATCATTATGCTGAGAAACAATTGAACCCAGTGCAGTGCAGGGCGATAAGGTAAAATTGACGAACCCTAACAAGATAATAAATCGGATAATCTCATTCCTGAACCAGGATTATTGAGGCCTGCGAGTGGATATTGCAATCGTCCGCCATGTGGAACGAGTCGCAGGCTCATGCCACCCTTCAAAAAAATTTCCAGAGCCAGCAAATCGAGTAAGTAGCGAACGTATCAATTATCAGGACGACACAGCGCCCTCAGACCTAAGATAATAGATTCGATACAAAAATATGTATGATAGACCTAAAAATGCCATGATCGAAATGTATAGAAGCATGAAGACTGCTCGTAATCACTCAACTGACAACGACCCAGGGTGAAGGGTATTAAAGGCGTTCTCACAGGACCTGCATGTCGAAGAACAAGGTCAAAAGAGTAGAAAGCATAGTCCAGGAAGAGTGACAGCGGAATTTTAACGCCTTTCAAGAAGAGTAAGGCCAAGGCACCAGTACGTACAACTCTGGCAAACGCATATGGCGAGTGACGTTCCCAGTCGATTTCGTAAGCGACATCGGAAACGTCAAGAAGGCTAATTGATTCTGGGTATGATGCCGACGGAGCGAAGAAGTGGACCAGATTCTCGGAGGATAATTCTCAGGCGAACGTCGCATTGGTGACAGAGGGAGTTTATAGTTCAGTCACACGTCCAGTGAAGGCGTGAAGTTCTATACGTGTTTCAGAGCAAGGTACAATTCATCAGACCTTCACATGAAATACTAGAGTTTACTCGGGAGAGCTGGCTTTGCGGTTTTAAGGATATCAAAGATGGCAGAAGCCAGCTTGGTAGGTGCTTCCTGAACCACCTTCGCAATCTTAATTAGCAATCAATAGATAGTAGCTAGGACAAAGACCTACAAGATGCCCAACATCCTCCAAACGTGTAACAGAGGCAAAGATTCGGCCCTCTTGTGGATTGATGATCGACTCCTGGGTGGGTCGCTCACTGCATGCCAAGTCAGAAAGACGGCTTGATGCCGCAGAAGAACGAGTTGCTCACAACATATCGGCGTTATCGCCAAATATAAGATGGACAGGCACATGCGTACATATCTGGTTGAGACGATAGAGAGCGTCATATGAGAAGCGTTTCCCTGTAAAAGCGATATTTTCCGCCAGTCGGTGGGTCGTCAGAGTCGTGCCTGTCTTGTCAGGATAATAGGCCGTAGGTAGGGATCGTAACCCATATTTCTAGAAGCTGTTGAGTTGCTGTCAAGCAGGTCAAAGATCGGCATTAAACATACGACGTATGAGTCGAACACCCTTTCGTCCCATGACCCCCATGGCACGCGAGCCTTCAGCCATTTAGAGGCGTCCTCTGGGCTTTTCCAAACATCCTTTCTGATGGGCGTCATAGTTTCAACCATCTTGTATATCTCCGAGTCTTGACCGTCCCTTTCCTTGCTCCAGATTGGCGGATCGACGAGAATTATGCTCGAAAAAGGAATGCTAGCTGGTGGGTTGAAGTATGAAGTGGACAATGTGCTGTCAGCTGATAAATTAAATCATAGATCGACTTCATCTGCGGGAGGAAAACTTACACCCCAACAGCGCCGGCGGAATGACCACATAGGATGACTTGATGGACTTTCGGGTTCAAAGGGCCAAGGATACCAGATTTGTAAAGAGTAGCAAACGCATCAGCATAGTCCCAGATGGCTGCAGGTAATAGGGTGTGGTTAGTATCGCTTCGTGGCTTGAACGGCAAACTTACTTAAGATATCAGGTTTGCGAGAGAGAATATCCTCATTCAGAGTGCATGCCTCCCCGTGATTTTGGCAATCGAGACCCCAAGCCTCGCGGATCAGCCTTGTTTCGTCCAACTTGAAGAGATCTTCAACAGTGGGCTCCCACATCTCTTTGACTAAGAGATGAAATTATTTAGTGGCCTGCCTCCTTCTGTCAGGGCACGAACTCACAGAATCCGGCACCATGTCCAAGGAGAAGTATGATACCCGGTTCTTGAGGATCAATTCCCTTGCTGGACGCTCTTGTGTACCTCTTCATCGGGCATATGAGTGGGACTCCGTAAGTCTGGGTGGTGAGTGCGTATTTCTCCACGTTCAGGCTGGCCATCTTGGAAGACAGAGGGATGAGTGAAAGATACCAGGGCGCGGACACATCGTGGCTGCTATTAGGTGGACGAGGTTGCTACACCGCGTCAACAGAAAAATCACGAGCCACAATCAGTAACCGGGGCGGAGGTTCGCGCCGAGAGGTCCGCAGAAATCTCCGACTCGACATATGTGTTCTCGATAATCACTACAACTGACTCTAATTCTGGGATAGAAGGTTCACATTTCCAGCACTGTGGCCAAACGCTGCGCAAGGTAAGAATTTTCTACCCATTTTCCTGAATGAGGGGCTTTGGTGACTGCGGCTCGACTTTAGCCGGTGTCGGCATTATCAAACCTCGTGACCGTGAGCCAGTCGTTTCCGGGTGCCTATAAAATTTTCATTTTCCCAGACTCACTCTTTTCTTCGATTCTTCCACAATCAATACCGCCCATGACGATAGCCTCTGGTGCAGTGAGTTGAGTCAGCCGCGTCTCTTCGGAGGCTGCTGGCGACGTTGACATCGCCCGTTCGGCACCCCATACCTTGTTATAACACATAGGGACGGGCTCTACATATCTGATGGCGGTCTTTTATCCCACTTCTTGGTTCCTATTCGAGGATGAGGTTCATGAACGATGGTTCGGGCTAGGAGGAGAAGGAGTAGTATGTCTCTTTCATACTAGCTGTCGGCTGCTTCTGACCATCTTGTCTGATAGGATATTATCTGTATACATTCCGAGTAAACCTCCCTTTGACAATCAGAATTCCTTTTGCACCCTTTCGAAGTCCAATCTCTTTTTCAATTCGCGGAAGTTGGGCCCTCGACATCCGTAAGAGCGGAGTGGAGAGTTGAGCTGTCACTGTAGCGCACGACCCTGATCCTAGTGTCCGTCGATTGTGAGTACGGAACGTCATTGGCTGTCGTGTAGAAGTTTGGTTCAAAGGCTGCCCGCATGATGTATCCCTCGCCCTTGATAGTTCCCTTTTCCCTTCCAGTCACTTGCAAGCGAGGATGTCGGACATGCATGTCCATCGATATTATGTGTATTTGCACAATTCTGCATGACAGGTTAATGTCAAATCCGGTCTTGAGTGCAATCTTTTCAGCTGTGACGAATATCTCCAAGGGAGATTCAATTCTTCCAAGAACGCAGCTGGATGGGCGGGGTCGGCTGATGTCCAGAAGTACAACACAAGGTCGAATGATTTGAGGAACGGAAACCCTGTTTTCGTGAATGGCTGGTCAAATCGTTCGAACTCGCAATCCTCAATTGTCCATGCAACGCTCCCGAAAGCCACTGACACCGAAATACTTTCAAGAACGTTGTATCCAGCCAGAAGTGCAAATTCTTCGGGGAGGTGGTAAAATGGATCTCCATGACGAGCCGACCTGAAATACTTCGTCGTGGAAAGGCGCAACGCAGTGAGTTTAGGCAATGGTTGATGAAGGAGAATCTGCGCTAGGCCAGAGAACGTCATTTCTTTATTATAAACTGTCGCGCCATAAAATCAGCCCCTGGAATAAGATATCATAAGGCTGTGCCGTACCTGTACAAGCGAAAGAACGAAGAGACAGCTGAAATGGGACAACGTGTAGCGTATCTCGCGCAGCACCTCTGTGCCACCAATATACAGATGCTCTTCGTAAGTTGCTGAGGTTGAAGGGGTAGTCAAATCCTGTGATTAGAACCGCATCTGGGCGGACACAGTAAGTTTCGTCAAATGGCCAGGAACCTCTCGACCCCTCTGCGACGCTGTAAGAGCGGACATGAGCGATTGTGCGATGGACACCAGATACGTCAGTGTCCTTTGATTCGGCGGCTCCGGGCATCAACGGGGAGACGATCCTGATGTCAATGACGTATGGCTCCTCGACAACAAGGTCTATCCAAGAAGCGTGGTCGAGAAAGACGTTTAACGGAAATTTCTCCACTCGGGCAATTTGCAGGTGAACCAGAGCTGGAGAGGCGATGACTCCTTCTACGGCTCCTCGAAAAGCTGGATCAAGCGAACACCAATCAAGGCACTTCTTCTGCCGCACGAGGCTTTTCAGAAAGGCGCATCGGAGAGTAAAGCTGTGGATGTCCTTTAGATTTGGCAGCAGACTGCCGAGTTCTCCTAGAGCAGTCGAGATTTCGGGGCCGCAGTCTTGCTCACGTACATCCAAGACAATTTTGAAATGGCGTACATATTGTGCAATTCGAGGAGAAGAGACGGCGGACTTCAGACGCAACACCCTCTGAGAGAACGATCCGCGCGAGGATAGCACGACATCGACGCTCTTGAAAAGCGCCATCTGGGAGAAGTGCAGTGCCGAATGACAAGAAAGGGAGAGCGAACGTAAGGTATAAGCATCTCTCGGGTGCTGTGGGTCGAGTTCACCGATAATATTCGCGAGGACGTCGAGGGGAAGCCTTGGGAAGTGGCCCAACTCGCCAGATTGTGGGGAATGCCTGTCGAGCATTCTCGCTGTTTACTTCTTCTCTGCTGTAAGAAACGGTTAAAAATACGAGGGGCAACTCTCCGTCCTTCCTCTTTCTCGTTGAGAAACAGATGAGCACGGCTTTTGTGGTGGTTGTCAATAGGAGACTCTGTTGGAGCCTCTGAATCGTAAGGAAGGGGTTCAAGTCTAAAACGCTATGCTCGGGACCTTTGATTTCGCACGACGACGCTATTTTCGGTCGACTCAGGCAGTCAGTCTATCGCTTTCGGAAGCAATATGGTACATATAGTGCACATGAACGCAAATGTGGATGCGAAGATGAGATGGGACATCACTGATTTAATGGAAATACAACACTGTCTGTGAGGATCTGACAAAACGAATACAGTTATGCTAAGGGGTGGCTGGTCCGTACTTCGAGTCCGAATTCTTCATGACTGGCGTGCAAGATATGTGCAGAAGGAAAGCAATCGATAACAATACGATGAAGCGAAAGGAGGAGCGGTGATGTTCATGATAGATTATTTCCTGATGGAAGAGCCGAATACGATGCAACTTTTGACCATTAATGGTGAATAGACGTGGGGTGATTGGCGGAATGAGGCTCCTTTCTTCGAAAGATCTGGTGGGTGTTCAATCAACGGGACGAGCGCGTAAAGAGAATTGTCCATGCATTGGCACCCGCTGACGGAACCAAGCCTGCGAAGAAAGTCCTAGGACCTAAGAAAGCGATACGTTTCTGACCCGTAGCACAATAAGTCTGTGTCCTAGCATCTCTGCTGTAAGTCATTTGATGGTGATTACGAGGCGCATGAACACCACTTTGTAGACCATGCATGTCGGGCTCTTGAAGGTAATGGTAGACATGTTGCAGGATCGTGATCACAGTCAGAGCATGCGGTAACTCCAATCTCAGAATCCAGTGAGGAAAGCCATCAAAGTTAATCTGCGCGTAGGACATGCAAGGATTAAAAGCAGAGCTATGACAAATTGAGTATATCTGAACCGCCGAGGGGTGCGGTGGTGGTGGAGGATTGGCGAAATTGAAAGCCAGACGGCCGTCGTGCAGGGCGGGATGAAGCGCAACTAGTCCCCGAGTCGGGTTGCCCAAATGGGGAAGGCCTGCCGTGAACGGATCAGATGGTTGAGATCCGTAGTTGGAAATTTTCGAAGAGCAATACACACCTTGCACTGGCGTTTCCGCATTGACCAACGTTACCGATGAAGCAGACGAACCGATATACGATACCGAAGGTGATGCTGGCCAACTGCTATGCGGCGAATTCACGAGGGTCGACTGTGATCCCCAAGAAGAGTCATCAGGAATTGGCACATCGCGGACGACCGTTGGGGTAACAGTGCCGATGGATGTCTTGGAGTGTACGGAGGCTACAGTACCCCACGAGGAGGAGGATGATAATTGCTTGGGAGATGCAGAATATGATGAGCTGGCACTCGAGCCCCAGGTCTGGAAGGAGTCCTTTGGGCTAGTGGGATATGTGTTCATGACCGGGAGGGACTACGACGATATAGGAGGGCGGGATGCAGCTACCAACCACACAGGGCGGGAGACGGAAGGCGGGAAGGCGGGAGTGAGTCACCATGGAGGGCGGGGGGCGGTTTTATACCGACGGCTTTGTTGACTTCCAACTTCCTCTTTCAGCCTTCCCGAACATCGAGGGTATCGTCGCAGAGTACCCGGAGCCCGCCCCACTCCCATCTAGGGCTAAATTTGCGTCGGGTGCGCTCCAGAACCATGACACGAGTCAGATCCATCTTCCACATCCATGGAATGTCGGGCTCTGGGAACCAAACAAAGGCGGTGGTGTACAAATAATAGCCTTTTCAAGCGCCGGATTGCAAGCGCCTATTCCTCTTTTGGTAAGGCGGGGGTCATGAACTGATGGTGGTTGCTCCGCAGATCATGATCCACGCATTGATGCACAAGAATTCTTCTGGAATCACATGGACGTCGATGAGCAAGCAGCCGTAGATGAGAAGAATCGATATTCCTTCTGCGACATCTGATGCAACTGCGACGCTGCGTCGGGAACTGGTGCGCTCTTCCCATTCAAGGTGAAATTAACCCTTGCCGTTTGTTCCGTGATACTTAAGACTGTCCAGGATAAAGTGTTGTACGTAGCTTGTGGGCAGTCTTGGGGCGAAGCGATTGTTGCAAGTTCGACTTCATAAATAGTAATTTTTGATAATCTGTTCCGGGAGGAGCGGGCCGCCCATGACAATCGGCTATATTCGAAGGAGCATGAAGGAGAATTTTGGTGAGAATTTCGATCTCACAGACAGGCTGACGTTCGCCACAACCTGTATCCGGAATGCTGGCTAGTTTTTCTAGAAATTTGTTGGCTATTCCGATTGTCGACTTGGATCACTCTGAGTAGCCAAAGATATGGCTGGGTGTTCATGTGAGTCTTGGTAATATCGGTGTGTAAACGGCTGTTATCGTTCCCTGACAGACGTCACATAACCAGTCGAGGTGTGTACGCAGAAATGGAGGACAAATTGTTGGCTTATAACAGGGCAACAGGCTATGTGAAATTGTGCACACCTCCGAGTTCCAATAATATGGCAGATTCGGATGATGGCCAGACGTTGACCGTTGCATGGCGTCAAGTCATTTCTGTGGTGTGAGCAGCCAACTACTCGACGTATTAGTCATTGACATGAAGCTTCACATCCAAGCCCGCAGGGTGGAGCTTGGCGTATCGATATCTTACCAACTTCCAGCTCCGTCGGCCCTCTGCTACTGCTCAAAACTTTTCTAGAATGGAGGATCTGCAAGCTACGTCCCAATAAAATCAGTGCTTCCAGACCGAGGGTGACGGACGTCTGCAGACGTCTACTTGTCTCGTTAGCATGAACTGCAAAGGCATCTGCTATCCTATTTACTTCGGAGTCGCCGAGAAGGCCTTCAGGCTGCCAGCTGCGGATGTGTGCGTTGATCTTGTTCCAATTTGATGCAGTGCGTTCGTACGTACTCGGGAATCCATGTTAAGTCTATATATGTACTCATTGATCCCCAGCAGCTCAGCTCGGGCTTCACTCGCAGGTCGGATCGCCCAACGAGAACAAAAAATGGCTCTTTACAATTCCTGCTATATCCACTCCTAGGATGAATCTATCGCATGTCATCACTGTCTTTCCTTTGGCACCTGCTGCTGTCATCACCGATGCAGCGCCCACGGCTCGGCCTGTGTATCTCGGAGTAAAAGCATTGCGTGTTCTTTTAGCTGAAAGTATGTTAATCTGGCCGTTCATTCCAGGTCAAACATGGAAAGAACATTGATGTTCTGCGATGGTCAATGTAACATAAGAGTCAGGTCCAGGCCGCTGCAGCTTTCGAAAGGAAAGACTCTACCAGTCACTCTGACTGCTGCCTATTTGCTCAAAACCCAGCACGTTGTACTGCGTACACAGCTTTGGTCATTCAGCAATGACGGCTATTTTCAACAACCAATCGACGTAGCACTTCGTTGTCATCAGGGCTCCCACAACGCTCGAGACTGACAGGGAATATGCATGAATAAGTGGGGGGATTTGGTCGGGAAATGCAAGTTACCTGCGTTCTATAGAACCGTGAAGGCCTTCAATGTCTGGTAATTGTCAACGTTGGATGGGCATCGGCGCGCTGATTTCGTTTTCAACTTCGTGGACTACTTTTGTGCTCCAAATCTCGAGTATAAATGCATACTCGTTGAGCCTCAGAAATCCAGCTCAGGAAGTACCCGCAGGTCGGTCGCTGAACAAGAAGCCAATGTTTCTCAATCACCTCCAGCATTCAGTGTCTGCGACATGCAGTTGTGCATTTTGTTTTTCGTGGCCGCTGTTGCCGTCATTGTTGACGCAGCGGCACTGCGGCATCCGCCACCGAACCTTGGGGTGAAAGCATTCTACACTGTTCATGTCAAATGACACGCTCATTCTACCTTTCTCTTAGCCTGCCCACCAAAGGTATATACAAGCCGTGGAGTCGTTTAAAAAGCGGCTTGGGCTTCGAAGCAGCATAAGTATGTAAGATAGTAACCTCACCCCAACGTTACTACTGATTTTTTCGTAGTATTCCGCAAGCAACTCCGTCACGGACAGCAGCCAAAGCAAAATTTACAGTGGTTTTACCACCGTTGCCGCATTTTTGAGTCATCGTTGCTCTTTGTGTGGGCCAGAGAACCTCTGTACTTATGCAATATAGATTGGAACAGTGATGTAGTTTGCACATTTCTCTGATTTGGTTATAAAGATCGCTTGCTTGTGTTCAGAGGGAGACACTTTCGGTCGAGATCTTTGGAAGAGAGGAATTGATGACATTGTCGCTGCCCACTTGCGCCTGTGCACGGTTCGAGTCGGAGAAAGTTCGTACGCGGATCAACGCCAAAACACGTGGCACAGAAGAATGCCTAATTGTCGATGCTCTGCCCCTTGTCGCCTTCTTGTCCCCCTCCTTCAATTGAGTACTGGCACGCGGTGGAAGATCGACCAGGCGCAAAGGATGCTTTC